>PVIJ01008206.1:0-76141 GCA_004024925.1 Scalopus aquaticus
TCTACATGACATACATCTCAGCAAAATCTTGAAAGACACATCCCTCAAAGCAAAGGAAGTAAAAGACAATATAAACAGATGGGATTATATCAAAATAAAAAGCTTCTGTACAGCAAAAGAGACATTAACCAAAACTAACAGACACCCTACCAACTGGGAAAAGATCTTTGCACACAATACATCTGATAAAGGACTGATAGCCTGTAGCTTTTGACTGCAGATTAGAACCAGGAATTCGGCAGGGGTCTCTTTACAAGTGTAAAGCAGTGAGGGGCTCTTTGTGTCTCTTACCCTCTTTAAAAATCTTTTTAAAAATGTTTTGCTTTCCTCCTTTGTGCTTTAACATTAAACCCCATGTTCTCTGAAATCTTAGGGGCCTGAATCTCCATTGTAAGCTCCTGACTTTGTTCCATGAATTGTTCTTTTGGAGATAGAATCAAAAGCTGGTCCATGGCCCAGGACATTCCCTGCTTGATGTGGGCAGCTCAGCTGCTGTAGACAGGCTCAGATTACAGGGGCAGGCTCTGCAGAGCATCTCCCAAGGGCCTGAGGCCACAATCCTGCAACTGTGCCCCTCTGTGTTCAGTGCTTCACACCCATTCTCCCAATTGGTTTTTACAGTTACACTCTTAACTTGTCCTGAAGCCCATTTTAAAGATGAGGGAAACCAAGCTCACATAGGTTAAGTGATTTCTCCAATATAATAGTGAGCAAAGGGCAGAGATGGGGTGTGAGCCCTAGTCTTTCTCACTCAGAATGCTGGGATCTTCAATAAAGAGTCTGGGGGAGTAAAAAAGGAACAAACATTTAGGAACAGGGTTTGGCAAACAATGGCCCACAGGCTGCCTCTGGCTATCACCTTTTCTGTACAAACACTTTGTAATGGTGCTTGGCCGCTCAGTCATTTATATACCGTCTATGGTGCACCCCCACTGCAACAACAGAGGTGAGTGGGGGCAAAAACCAAAAGGCCCAGACAGCCAGGTGTACTATGTGCCCTTAAAAGAAAAACTTTGCCATCCCTTGTTTTAGAACATTGAATTTGGGGATCAGTCTGACATAAGTCACTTTCCCTTGCCAGCTGTGTGCCCTCAGTTATTCTCATCTGAGATTTGGGGATCTCGGGAGCACTGGCCTCAGTACCGTGAGCAGTCATTGGTGCCTGGAAAAAATACTCAAGGAACGGTAGCCTCTTACTGGTCTCACAAACTACAGAGCGCCCCAAGGCAGCAGGAACATGCTAATTCCTACTGGACGACCAAGGGGCAACTGAAGCCTTAGCTCGGGGTGAAGAATAGGCCTCTGTGAGCTGTTCAGAACGGGCCTTCTCAAGAAGTCGCTTTGGCATATGGATTATTTTTAATTAAGATCAATCCCAGTCTTACAGGCTCAGGAGAAAAATTTTCCACTGTCTTAACTATCTAAAAGAATAAATATTGGGGCTATTACCCAGAATTAGGATTTTCACCAGAAATAACCTTTCTATCAGAGGCCAAGGCAGACATGTAATTACAGAACATCTGGTCCTTTGTCTTGTGAGTCTCCCTCCTTTCTCCTTGAAGATCCAGGCTTCCTGTCCCATCCCTTAGTTTAGGATAAATATGCTGACTTTGCTCCCATTGACTTTAGAATTTGTGTCCATGTAGATTCTCCATAGTATGCAGTTAAATTTGTTTTTTTCCCCCCCTAATTTATCTGATGTTAATTTGATTGCTTAACCAGCTTAAAAAGAATCCAGAGAGGAAAGGGACATTTACTCTCCTCTTTTACAGAGGGTAAAGGACGAAGACTCAGGCAATCTATCAGACTAGCCTTTCTGCAAGGCCAGCCTCTGGTGATTGGCCCATCAGTGCAGCCCAACTCCTTCCCTGCCAAGCTGTCCAGGATGTGTCTCTGTAGCCAGGTTCTGCGGAAGAACCCCTAAGAACCAAGGTCAATCTAAGTTGCTCTTTATAGTGAACATCTGGGTCTTTTCCCTTCTTTTAGCCCAACGTGAAAGGTGGCTAAAAAAGAAAAAATTAAATGGCTCACCCAGGAGCCTATTACCTTATTGATGTGTCAGGGATTTTCATGCGTAACTTCCCTCAACACCAAAAAGAGCAGAGCAAATAGATGATTTCTTTATTGCAAAGGTCAAAAGCACATTTGTTTACCTTCTGTATTTTAAAGCTATCAGTGATGATTGAACTTAGGTATGGGCTGAGTGGGACATGCTGAATGAATTTTGGGGTTGGTTGCCTCTTCTTAAAACATGAAGACAGTGTTATAAGATACCGCAGTGCTCCTGTTGGCTTCACACAGGGGCTCTTGCTGATTACGCTAATAAATCATCACAATAATGGTCCTTCTCTCTTTACACAGTCCAGAATTTTATCTCACTGAAAATTATGTCACACTAATACAGTGTAAACATAATGCAACAGCAGAGACAGCCCAGAGTTATGGGGAAGAAACACTGTGAAAGTGTCCTCCTCCCAGCCCCAGAACCCCTCAGTTTTCCACACCAGGTTCTTCTAGCCAACGGGAGAAATTGTGAGCTCAGTGATATATTGAATGCTTAACTCAACTTCATTAAGTAGAGCTAAATGCTAACACACACTGTACCAGCTTCCAGCACAAATTAGCATCCATAATAAAGCATATAATTAGCCGCATACCCAAATGCTCTCGTGATAAACAAGCCCTCAGGAGCCCCCAGGCTGCTCTTTGAAGTCCCCGAGCTGGGTCTGTGGTAGCAGCCTGGTTCCAGTGAGCCTCTGGTCCCTCAGTTAGATGAGCCTCAGAATTGACAAGATTCTGGACAAACTCTACCAAACTCATTCAAAGTCAATAAGGGGAGGACAAGGAGAGTTGTCAGCTTTCCTAATGGAGGGAGGGCCCATGAGGAACTGAGCTCAGAGAGGACAGCTGCCACTCCCAGGGCGCAGCCTGCCCTCTGGCTTCCTCAAGACCTGTGTGCACTTTCCTGCCTACCCTTTCTGCATAGGGAGCAAAGCTAAGCGAAGAAGACCCAGAGCTCTGGTGTCTGTGATTAAACCATGGCTCATCTACTTTTGTTTGAGGAGGAGGGGTGGCTCTTGACCTATCTGTTCACTTTCTGCCCTCTAAATGAATATAAATAATGCTCTTGGTTACCAATGGTTGTGATAAAGATGAACTGAATTACAATTGAGAATCCAGGTAGAAATAGATAAAAGTTTGCCTAGTCACCTGCATTTAAATCCTGTTCAGGAAACACCAAGACCCCTTGGTAAAATCAATACAGGCATGACATCTCCAGAAACATGTGTCCTCACCCTGCTTCCCGTGTCTGAGTGGGCAGCCATTTGTAAAGGGCTTGCAGATAGGCCATCTCCTCCAGCCCTCATGGAGAGGTTAAGGGATTTAACCAAAGGTGCATAAAAGGCAAACACTGAATTTGAGCCTAAAACTTAACACGCAGTTCACTTTAGATCAAATATTCATGGAGCACTTATTCCATGCCAACCACCATGTGAACATTTGGGAAGACCTCCCCCATGAAATCTATCGCTTCAGTGTATGACGTCTTCACTCAGAGTCTCTCTCTCTCTTTCTCTCTCTCTCTCTGCTTCTTTACACCATCCCCTCTGACTGGACTGTAGTAACAGCCTCCTGGACCCTTTCCCCACCTTCCATACTTACTCTCTTGTAATTTATCCTCCACACATTAATCAAACTCTGACTAAAAGGGTCAGTCAGGGTCCATCATTTCCCACTTAAAACACAGTAATGGTTTCCTACTCTTCATGGAATACAAATGCCTGTCCCTGGGCTACACACATCTCTAGAATCGTCCCTGCCTACTTCTCTCACACTTTCCTCTTTCCTCTCCAAGTTCCCCCTTTACTAGACAGGTTTTCCTTTCCAAAAGCTGACAGAAAGCTCTCTTCTGGCTTAGTACCTCTACATTTGTTATTTTTCCTCTGTCTAGAATGTTCTTTTGCTGACTCTAGTCTTAAGAGGTTTTCCCTCAAGTTTCAAGATGCAGCTTAAAGGCTACCTCCTCCAAACAGCCTCCTCTGTCCACAGAGGGGAGGCCCCTCTACAACGCTCCCCATGTCACCCTCTGTTTCTGTCTTCCCTCCCTCTCATCACCATCAGAAAACATGTTTATCTGCTTACTCCTTCTCTCTCTCACTAAAACTCAAGCTTCACGAGGGCAAGGAATTGACTGTCTCATTAATTAGATAGCCATAGCACCTAGAAAAGAGGCACATAGTAAATTCTGGAAAACAATGTATTTATTGAATAGATGAATCCATGGCGAACTCACAAAATAGCAGCAGTACAACACCCTTGTCCATTATGCCACGGCTGCCTTCAGACACCCAGTGAGATGCAAACTTTGAGCCAGGACTTCTCCTCAAGGACAGAGTGACTGCACGACTGAACTTTAAAACTGTCATAAGAATAACAAGTATTCCCATACCTTTACTCTAGGCCTGAAAAACCACACCAATGCATGCAAACTAAGTTTAGCACTAACGTGTATGAGCTCCTAAGCAATGTGCTATCAACATTCTCCACTTGCTAAGAAAACTTCAAGAATTTACAATGCAAACCAAGAAAAAGATGGACAGAGGGAGAATAAGGGTAAAAGAAAAGATGTGATCTTTATGGTAAAGGTGCTTCTAAAATCTATTTTTGGGGTTTATACAAAGGAAAAACCATGTGTGAATATCCAGATCTACTATCTACTTCAGGATTGTCCCCAGAGGTGACATTCATGGATTATTTGCTGAACAAAATCCATCCAAGGTTAAAAAGGAATCCGCAGAAGAGGTTTCTCTTAAATTCCCTGCTCTGATTGAATAACTTTTTCTTAACCCAGCACGCACTCATGGTTCCAGGCCCTAGACCCAGGCAGCTAAAAATTCATCACCCTACAACATAAAACCGTATCTAGAACTTTGTCTTCTGGACATCCATTGCAGTCATAGTCATCAGTAGTGTGAATTTTTTCCAACTAAGGTCAACACTCAGTCCCTTCTCCCTTCACAACACAACATGGGCTAGTTTCATGGAAACTATTTTGAAAAAAAATCCCCAAGTTCCAGATAAATTGCCCTGTTCAGTTTTTGCTATGAACAAACTTCTTGAGAATTTGACAAGCTCCTAATGGGCAGAGGTTTTATTCAAGACTCCTTGGAGGGGCACTGGTTCATACTCCATGGCAGAGATGTGGGAGAACACAACTAGAAAAGAAGAATTTTGGCAAAAACAGCTTATCACTCCAATAGTGAGAATAGTGTCTCTGGCAGGTATTCACAACCCAACACAATAACCTGAGTTGTGAGACTTCTGGAAAGTTTCCACATGATGCAGTTATTGAATCGGGGCAGGTGTGTGTGATGTGCTATGGTCTTTTTAATAACTATTTGTTTCAAGAGGGCTTCCCTTGATTGCAAATAAATACATAAAACCAGTTTGGGAGCATTAGAAAGGCTCCATGGGCAGTCAGGTATTGATTTCTCTGTGTATGGATATTCTCCGAGAACAAGGCCAAAAAGCTAAATTCTGCTAACTTGGAGATTTGAATACAGCCTCTGGGGAGCCCCAAAGGCAAGAAGGTGTAGTTTTGCTTTTTTTTCCAAAAAAAATTATTTGGCTACTGTGCAATAGGAAGTGTTTTAAAGTTCACATGCCTTTCCTTGCAGTGAACTCATTTTCTATGGGTAGTCGGTCTCCTGTGTATACGTAGGTCTGAGAAAATTGCTGAATATATTCATTTAAAATAGTCTCTCTGCATTGATGGCTGAGGAATTTCCGTGGGACTGTTGCACTAGAGTGCTCTGCATAATTGAATACTGTGTCTGCAAATAAGACTAATAACCATAGTTGTTCAAATGATTACCATATCATAGATCTTAATAGTCTACTGGAAATACTTGTGATGCTGATGCTTATTTCATGATCAGTCACCCTTGCCCTGACAGTTGTCCATACAGTGGATGGCCACCCATCTCTCTTGGCCATCTGCCTACTCATCTCTATTCTTGGCCCAAACTCTCCATTGATAAGGTGCAGAAAATGGACTAGATGATCTCGGAGGTTACTGAATCATCTGACACTCTTTCTTGGTTTGAAAAAAATGCTTCTTCAGAAACTTAATATATATTGAAGGTGGTGACCTACCATGGTCTCCCAGCTAATGGGAGATGGAGCTGGTGTTATGATTGTCTTTAAAGTCCTAAAATCAGTGCTCTCCTTTGGGCAAATGAAAAGTAGAGCTCAGAGCTGCTTTCTGTGTGACCTGGGAGAACCATCCAAAAGGCTTAGGGCAGTATATACGTGTTCGGATCCTCACTGGGCAAGTGTACTATACACTACTCTTCCTAGAATTGAACACAGAGCTCAGGAAAGCAATGCCACAGATTTTGCTCTTGTATTAATTGATGGGATTCTCTGTACAGGTTAGTTACACTGTTTTGACTGTTTGGTAAATACTGGTGGATCTTCTAGAGTCCCAAGGATTTGAGGAACAGAGGCAACAGCTTGGTGTAATTCCCTCACTAACACACCAAATACACATGTGTGTGTGCACATGCACACAGCTAACAACAGAGCTCTGTACAGCATATCCAGGGGAGAAACTTATTTTATTTGAGTAAACTTATTTTAACACATTTTCTTGAAATGTGATGCCCAATGGACACAAGTAAAATATTTCAACTGCTCACCATGGCACTGAAGCAAATCTCCAATCACCAAAGCTATTATAGCAACCTACAGTTCACAACTCTTCCTCATGGCCATCGGCCCTAGAGAAGGCTAGCCTGAGAGCCCTGACCGAGCATACCAACTCTAGGCCGAGAACAGGATTCCCTCCAGGGCACAGCCAGCTCTCTGCTTTCTTACAGATACGACTTCTACAACTTTGCTCCTTTGTCTCTTCTGCTACATAGGAGCAGAAAACCTTGAATTCTGGAGTTTGGTCTCAAATCAGGGTTCCTTCATTTTCTTGTTTGGGGGAGGCACTTGACCTGAGACTCACTTTCCATCTTTACAGTTAAGAATAAATAATGGTAACAGCCTCAGTCAAAGGGATGTTGTGATGATGAACTGAGATTAGGCCATAATACAAAGTGTAATTCTGTCCTTGGCAAACTGTATGCATGGTATGAGTTGCCTATGGCTGCTGTAACAAATTATCATAAACTTAGTGGATTAGAATAGTGCATATTTATTATCTGACAGTTTTGGGGTTAGAAGGCTGAAATCAGTTTCACTAGGCTAAAACCAAGGTAATAGAAGGCCAGTATTCCCAGCTCATGGCCCTACCTCTGTTTTTCCATCTCCTTCTATTTTTAGTTTTCCTGCTCCCTTTTATGATGAGTCTTGTGATTGCACTGGACCCAGCTAAACAATGCAGCTAATTTCCCTACATCAAGATCCTCAATTTAATCACATTCTGGTGTCTCTCTTGCCATATGTAGTAACATTTACACGTTCTATGGATTAGAGTATGGCCAGCTTTCAGCCTTCCACATGTATGTATGTGTGATTTTTACAATTATGGTCCTCCTTTTAGCTCTTTCCTTTCCATTCAAATAAAGTGCATTTACAATGAAATGACAAATCTCATTCTCTTTATGAATGTTTACACATATGTAGCCCTGTAACCACCTCTCAAGTCCAGTGAGAACATTTACAATCCTCCTCCTGTCCCTGCTGGTTCTCTCCTGAGCCCTCCCAGTCACTACCCACCTACATCCACTCTGAGATAATCACAAGTTTTACCTGTATCTTCCTAGATACTTTTTGCCTCTTCTTGAAGTTCACATGACTAGCATAATACTGGGGGAACATTCTGTATCAGCATTTTTGGCTCAGTATAAAAGTTTGTGAGATTCCATCAGGGTTGGAGTGCAAAAGTAGTTTGCTATTTTGCATGGTCCTATAATCAATACCATGCTATTCTTAAACTGCCCCAGCTATGCATTCAGTCCCAGACTGTAAACAAGCTTCTAGGTTTTTCGAACCCTTCATACTTCTGCTCTTTCTAGTCTTGTACTTGTCTCATGAACTATATCCTTGAGGACAGGAATGCTATGTTCATCTCTCTGTATTAATATCCACCCTAGCACCATGCTAGTACACAGCCACGTGAGCTCAATCATGCCTATTACACTAAGACCTGCTAATGGGAGGCAGTATGGAGGATTTCTGCACTGTTCTATTCAACACTGCATTGTTTACTTACTGTAAAGCATGAGAGGCTTGACACCCACATAAGACAGAAGACATCCTTTTTAATCATTGCATTATGTTTCTTGGCCAGACTAACTGTTTAAGGCAATAATCTTGCCTTACGTTGATCCAGGAAAACTCAAACCTAGGACTCTTGCTTGGATTTTGGAGAAGGAAATGTTTTCTCTGCAATGTCTATAATGCTGATATAAATCTGGACTTGCCCTGACCCAGTATACCCAGATATCCCTCTGTCCCTGGAGTGGGGCTACTGTGGATAACGGGGACTAGTAAAGTGTAGAGGTGAAAGAAGAGAGACTCCTGATCCCCAGTATATTGTGGAATCCCTGGATCTAGTCAAACTTGGAGTCAAATCCACTTTAAGTATTTGTAGTGCATGAACTAAAAAGCTCCCATTTCAGCAGTTTAAGTTGAGTTTCTGTCATTTGTGCCTAAAAGACACTTTTAAAGAATCTG
Source organism: Scalopus aquaticus (assembly GCA_004024925.1). Classification (NCBI taxonomy): domain Eukaryota; kingdom Metazoa; phylum Chordata; class Mammalia; order Eulipotyphla; family Talpidae; genus Scalopus; species Scalopus aquaticus. Next base: position 8,689 of record PVIJ01008206.1, read on the forward strand.
ATCATAGATCATATTTTCTGCTCTGAGATTTTTATTCCTCTAGACATATTGAGGCCAAATATGCAGTGGAAATCACACAACCATATTCCCCCCATAAACACTGAAATTTCCTTTTCTGTAGGCAAAGCCAGAAGATTTGTTAGAAATGGCATGACAAATCTTGATTTGAATTACCATTCTACCAAGACCAGAAAAGCTCTCAACAAACAGTACTAGGTCAGCAATCTGCTAGAAATATCAGCTGAATCAGAATGCCAAAACTTCAACTCTTGGGAACATCACTTATTCAGTTCACCAGAAGCCCTGTGTCAGCAGAGGCTACTGCTGTACTGGAGGAAGCAGAGACAAACTACAGAAGGATCGTGATTCCCCAGTTTCTACTGAGTGAAGTTAGATTCTCTGGTAATTTCCATTCCAGTACTGGACTCTATAAGTTGACACAAAATTTCTATGCCACACAACGGTTAGAGGTCTATGTGCTAATCCCTGAAGCCTATGCAGAGATTAAGTTACATGGCAAAGGAGAAGTTTGCAAATGGAACTGAGGATGCTAATCAGCGAGGCTTAGGACAGAGGCAAAGGGACTATCGTGAGCTATCCAGGCAGCCACAATGTAATCACATAAGTCCTTAAGAGTGGAGAGAGGGCAGCAGAAGAGGTCAGAGTGATGCCATGTGACATGAACTCCAGCTACCGGTGCTGTCCGTAAAGAAGATGCCAGAAGGCTAGAAGCCAGTAAAGCAAACAGACTATAGCAGTTCTGGAAAAATCAAGGAAGTAAATTATCCCCAAAGGTTCTGCATTATTTTACTTGGGCTGCCATAACAAATTTGTACAGACAATACAAAATTATTTTCTCAAAGTTCTGTAGGCTGTAAGTTCAAGATCAAGGTATTAGCAGATCTGGTTTCTCCTGGGATTGCTCTCCTTGGTTTGAAGATAGTACCTTCTTGCTGTGTCCCCACCTGGTCATGCCTCTGTACCCACACATCCCTTCCAAGTTTCCTTTTCTTATAAGGGCACCTTATAAAAAGAGACTGATTGGATTACCACACACTCTAAGGACCTCATTTAAATATAATAGTCTTTATTTTTTTAAATCTTATCTCCAAATATAATTACATTCTGATGTGATAGAAGTTAGGGCTTCAACATATGAATTTTGGGGAAACAATTCATGCAATAACAGGTTCCAAGAGAGAGCAAAGTCCTGCAGATAGTTGATGCTGGGCCAGTGAGACTCACTTTGGAGTTCTAACCTACAGAGCTACAAGATAATACATGTGTATTGTTGTTAGACTCTAATATTGTGGTAATTTTTATGGAAGTCCTGGAAAACTAACACAGGTATGTCCTGTGTGTCAGGCACCATGCTAAATCCTTTCTCTTCATTGATTTAGTTTTCCCTCTTGGAGCAGCTTTCTAGAAAGACATCACCATGACCTCCATTGTACAGATGGAGGCATGGAGAGGTTCCGTGTCTACCCACCACCATATTGCTAAAAAGTGGTGAGGCTAAAACTTCAGCTCACATAGAAATTATTCAAAAAATGTGCTATTCCACCACCCACTGTAACTCACTGGAAAATTCCAGGATTTCAAAACTACTCTTTACCTCTCAAGTAAGAGGGTGAAGGAGTAGTAGCAAAGAGTCACAGGTTGAGAAAATCACCGAGAACCAGACTCTTATTTTGACAGAAGAGAAAACAAAGTCCAGAGAGATGATGGGATCTCCCAAGACCCAAATCGAGTTCTCTTGGGTCTAGGTCACGGTGCCCCTACCCCTGCTCACCAGGCTCCTCTGCACACCTTCTCCTCTATCCATACAAGCAGTCACCGCTGGGTCTCATGACTTGTCTCTGTGTTGCCTTATGCACAAGGAAGCTGGGAACCATAACCACAAAGTTAGAAAGTAGCAAAGTTTGGGCCTCCCTGGTGATTCAGGGGTTAAAGTCTCATTGCTATCACCAGCCATGCAATATGAGTTCAATCCCCAGCCAGGGAGCTGACCCAAATGGCACAGCAGACCTCTCCTGTCTTGCCCGCTGCTCCACTCAGCAGTGTAATTCAGTAGACATGCCTATTCTGCTCCCCACTGTCTCTGGTGAATCTTCTCATTAGCTGTACCTCTGGCCTGCACCCCAGTTTCTGTATGCATAAATAGATAAAATAAATCTTTTATTATTTTTTAAAGGAAGTAGCAAAGTTTGGTCTCAACCCTTAAGTCAGCCAATGCCCTTCTGCCCCATCATACCTCTTGTAGAAATACCCCATTGTGAGAATGCAAACTGTGTATTTAAACCCTTCTTACATTTCTTGGCATGGGCTTGGGGGTCAGGGAATAGGATGTAACCTCTCCTAAAATCAGACTTAAGGCACCTTCAGAAACAAGAAGGCCCTTTGAAATTATGAGCTGAATCCAAAACTTGGCCCAAGAGTCTGGACAAATAAGAGTGCAAGATGCTTCCTTTCTAGTAACTTATGCAGGAAAGTCACTAGTAGCAGAGAGACCTCTGGGTTAACAGATTGTGAATCTGCCCCAGACACCAGGATAAAACTTCGTACAGCCTAACACAGAGGTTCGTACACTTCATGGCTTCTGTGAAACATCCCAAGAACCAACTTTTCTTTCTCTCCCTAAACCCTTTTTCATTTCCATTTATAGGAATGGTTGGCCTCATGGTTGTTGAAACTGGGAACAATTAACATTCTCATACCACTTTGTGTTGGAAGTCTGTAAGTGCTCCTGGCTAGTGACACAGTGTAATTTATATGATTTTACACAATCATCCTCAACCTATCCTGGTCAAGATGGAGAAGAACTCCATCTGCGACTCAAGGAAATAGCCATATTTTAAAATTGGTGAGACTAAGAGGCCCGTGGAGCTTTCTCATCACTGAATTTCTGAACTGCTTCCTCTTTTTATGTACTGGGAATCTCTGGAGGGAAATTTGCAGGGGATGACAGTAGGCTAGCAGTGGATATTTTTGTGTTATGTGCTGGTTGCTCAAATATTGAGAATGAATATCCCAGAAAGGTCAGCTGTCTTTATCTTTATCTTTACTCAGCAGAGTTCTCATGACAATTGTTTTTGCCAAAATTTAAAGGATATTATTTTGAGACTTTAAACATCGATGTAAAACATGGTGAAAACTGTCATGTTTGATTTGCTTTATGTTAACATCCTAGGGCTCTCATTGCCCACTTAAAGTGACTAAACTTGCAAATGAGAACATCCATGATGTTGCTTACAGCCAAATTTCATTAACGTTAAATGAGACCACACTCTCTGCAAATTGATGAATTTTTTCATTTGCTTAAAAATTTAAGTGAGATTTCAGCTGCAACAGATTGAAGAACACAGAAGGCACTGAACTAAGATGATTATTTGTGATGAAATCATAGTCAAATACAATAAGGAAACTAATTTTAAATAAAAAAGAGAATGGGTATTTCTGCATTTGGAGCATTAATGTGCTATTTTTTTAAGTGTTTTCATTTTTTTCTCTTCTCTGAAATATTCTTCATTTTGTTATAATATTCCCCTATTGGCGACAAAAGAGGAGGAAGAGATTAGGAAAGGAACAAAGACAAAGGTAATTAAACATTCTATTTAGAAGTTGCAGTTGCCAGCATCTCGCGCAAGGAGCCTGTTACACAGTCACTGACCTGGGGCTCACTTCTACTGCTGATGTGCTCATATTGTTCAAGAGAAGCTGTCAAAGGCAGCTAACCATAATTTATTGCATAGTTTAACACTATCAAGGGATTCTTTACCAACTCTCTTTGGTTAAATACACACACACACACACACGCACACGCACAAGCACACGCACACTCCTTTCTTAAAAGTTTTTTTTTTTTTTTTCCCTAAATCATTCCTAAAGCACTCATTTGTGAAAGCTCCCTTTTGGCTTAATTACACTTTTCATTAGTCTAGAGACTATAAAAGCACATTCATACCATTATTGCCTGTCATAGGTTTGGTTGGTCAAATAATAGAATAATCAATCATCTCCATTCTTAGAAAATGGCATGATCAAAGGTATTAAAGATGCAGTTTGACTCAAAAAGTGACTGAATATTATAATGATTGTCAATTGTTAACTGCTTCTGATATGTAATGACCCTATTTCCCTAGAAGCATGGAAATTAAAAATCATCTCTTTTACTTGACTCCTTTCTACTAAATAGGATGGGACCCGCAGACGACTAGTGTGGGCATCCAATTGCTTTCTTCAGCTAGATAAAAATAAAATTAATTTTCAGTGGGAAAAATACTAGTTTAAAGAAATGCACTAGTTCATATATTAGACATCATCTAGTTGTAAACTATGCTTGTTAAAATTATAGTTGATTGCAAAGGTTAGGGAATTTATTTTTTTAATTTCAAAGAAGAAAAGGAAATGGCCAATTCATTATTCAAATTTCATTCTGCTTCTATAGCTGGAATGACTTCCCCCTGACTTTGTGGGAACTTGGTAATGCCTACTGAATTAAAGAGATTCCCTTCGGAATCTTCCTCTGGGGAGAGAGCTCAGGTTTTAATTCATAGGTCCATAGACAGGAAGTCAAGACATTAGGTATCTTAATACCATGCCTCCCCTGTTTTTCCCCCAGCTTCTTAAAAAAAAAAAAAAAAGACATCAAGATGACTTTATTTTAAAAAATCCTAGAAATATTTCTTAGGGTCACAATCCCCAAGTTTCTTCCTGGATTGTTAGAACTTCTAGGAGAGATTATTTTTATTCATTCCCATATCCCTAGCATTCAGTGCCATGTCTATCAAGTAATAGGGACTTGAATTATTTAGTGAATAAATGAATGGATGAAATACATCTGATTCCATGCCTCTTTTTTTTTTTTTAAGATTTTTTATTTTATTTATACATACAAGCTGGGGTACAGGCCAGAGGTGTGGGGCGGCGAGAGGGTTCACCAGAGACAGAGCGGGTAGCAGAACAGGCAGATCAGAACTACACTGCTGAGGGGAGCAGCGGGCGAGGCAGGAGAGGTCTGCCGCGCCATGTGGGATTCTCCCCGGTTGGGCGTCGAACTCGCATCACCGCTGCCAACAGCTCCACAGCGCAGCGCTTAACCGCTGTGCCACCGGGGAGGCCTGATTCCATGCCTCTTTTCTCAAATCAGGTGCTTCTTTTGTTTCCCCATACTCCTCTTTTTTCTTGACTGTATTGACAGTATTTGCTTGACTGTCTCAATTCCTAAAATTTGATTTCCAGGTATGTATAACATTTACCCTAATTGTTGCTTTGCCCCTCCAGTTTTCCAGATCGCCTAGCATTTAATGCAACACTTTCATATTCCCCAAGGTTTTGGTAGTGATCACGTCTTCTCTTCGCAAACATATCACATTGAACAGTTTGTAAAGGACTTTCAAGATCACTCATTCCTCCTTCTTAAGTAGTAGTACAGGAAATGACCATTCCCATTTCATAGGCTAGAAAACTGAGACTCAGGAGAGAGGAAGCCTTCTGGTTCTACATATGGGAATTTTTTTCCCAAATCCCATACTGCCCTCTATTTCACATTTGATTAGGAAGTTTTAATCAACAGCCAAATAGCTTGAAGTTAAAAATTAAAAAAAAAAATTGACAGCAGCAACACTTAAGATCTGCTGGGCTTACAGGAGTGACTGTGGAATGTACAGATATTTAGATTCCCCTTTTTTAACTTAGCTCATAATGGACTGTTCAGAATGAGCCCGTTAGGCCCCATGGAACATTTCTACTTTCTGCAGGGGATGGCAGCAGTGAGATGGGCTCCTCCCCTTGCCCAGGCTGGCCTGCCTGGGAGGGTACCTGCCGATGGACTGCAGGCTCAGAGAAGGCAGTCCTTTCAGTGGGCATCACTGCCTCTTCCAATCAGCCCCTTCCCTGCCTCCTTGGAAGCAGTACTTAGATTTCCTTTAGGGAAATAGTCCGCTCTCCACTAGGCCTGGAACTACTTTGGGTCCGCCAGAGACTCTGAATCACGTGTGGTAGGAGGCAGATCTATGCTCACGTGGCCCTTTGGCTGTGTCAATCTCCTGCCTGCTCCAGTATATCCTTTCTCGGACCTGGCTATCCATCCTTTCCCTGGATTCCCTTCCGTTTTTCCAATCAATGCTTATCTTTTGAATATGTAAGCCAGACTCAGGCTCTGCTGCTTACAACCAAATTCAAACACTTAACTGATAGAAGGAAAAACAAAGAAAAATATTTCCTTTGAGTTCGATGGGCCTAGCGCCTATCACCTGGGGGACAGACTTGTCTGAGGTCTATATTCTCACCCTGGCAGCTCCCACTTCTGCTATGACCTGTGCTGCCGGGGAGATGTCCTTGTCATTTCTCACTGTGGTAGCCTGGGAACAAGGTTTTGCTATCAGAGTCTGACCCAAAAAGTGGACAAGGGCAAAACTTTTCATATTATATTTCAGTCTGAGGTGAGAATATATTCTGAGAGGCCAGCAAGAAACCCATGGGCCCTGTGTCCGGCTCATGTTTATTTTTCAGCAGAACTAAAGATAATGGCAAGAGGTGAGACGATTTTGAGTCAAGCATGCAGGCACTGAGTGGGGAAAAGAGTCAGTGAGGTAGGGGAGGAAGGGAAAGACATCTTTGTTTCTGGAAAACGGTGTAACAAGTGATAGAACACATGGAGTAGAGCCAGTTCTGGGGTGAAGGGTGTTTGGTGTTTGCTATTTGAGATTGGAGGGGGCAACTCCACTCAAACTCTGTGAAATATCTTTGAATACTGAGAGGTCACAGCCTGGGAGTAGGAAGGGAATACTGAATTTGAACCTCATTCCAGACAGAGTGAGCACCTGAGTACTAGCTTTCCCTAGGGATTTAAATGACGGCGGAATCAGACCCTTAACTGGGTTGCTTTATCCTCCCACAACTCACTCTGCCCTTCCAGCAAATCCCATCAGAAGACAACCACAACTTCTACTAATTAGCCACTTAATATATTCCAGAGACTGTGCTAGATGCTTTATATGCTTTCATTTAATTTTCAACCAACCCAAGGAGTTGGTAGAGGGCTTCCGTTGGTCTTCAGACTGATATGAAGAGACTCTGCATCTCAACACACACACAGTAAGGTTAGGATGGGGGGTACCTATACCCCTCATGGGACCTACAGCTGCTACTAACACTGTTCAGGGAAGATGAGGACTTTTGGAGGCCAGGATGTCAATTTTGCTATGCCATGGACCTTTTAAACTAAAAGCTTCCATCACCAAATCAGAAACTATGTAACAACCCCTGTTCTGCTATTTGCAGTAATGTGTACAAACAACATTATTAGTTCTAGATACAAATTCAGTCTCAGGGAAGCCTGGCCCTCATCCTGAAGCATATCTCTGCCTCCGGTTTCCTTCAATTTGCTGGAAATGTCCTTTCTCCACCACAGTGGCAGGCTGTTATTCACACGGCAACAAGACAGAGCTAGGAAGTAGAGTGAGGATTTCAACCCCTACAGAGATGCCCAAGACTGCCCAGGCTCTGCAAGAGGGTCAGACCTCTGAGAACCTGGCTGCTTCCCTGCTGTGACAGGGACAGCCCTCATCGGCCCTCAAAGGTGCAGTTACCTATAGAGCCCCAGAATAGTGTCCTCTTGGTGTGTGACCACACACCAAGGAGCTCTTCAAGGCAGGAGGAAAGGACAGTTATTGTGGGGAGACGCATCCATAAAATGAGAAGCAGCCATACATCCAGACATTGGACTAGCTCTTGAAGGCTCTGCCACATCCTTCCACACCCCAAATTCCTAACTTCTGGGCTAGGAAGAAAGAAATTCCCCTGCTGCCCCAAATTTATGGGGTACTGAGGGTGGTGTTCATGCCCCAGGTCCTTTCCCAATACTGCTCTTCATGCAAACAGCCCCTCTCCTCCCACTGCTCTCCTTGCACCCAGGCTTTCCAAGGCAGCCTGATCTAGGTTACTGTCTATCCTGCCTGCAGATCTGGGATACAGCTTTGATGCTTCAAAATATCCTTGTCACAATCTGCCCTTGGGTCATTCTAGTGACTCGCGCTCCTATGAGATGGCTGGCCAGGTCGTTTTAGTGATGTGACCTAATTTGATTTTCAGTGCCTACTCTGAAATAACCATTAGCACCATTATTTTCTGGGCAGGGAAGAAAATAGTACAAATTATCTGGTTCAGTGTTTCCTTCTCATCATGGGGCCCGAGGCTACCAAGAAGTAAGATACTAAAGTAAGAGAAAAATTGTATGGCCAAGATACCATTAAAAGTCCCTTAAATACCCATGACATGGAAAATGCATATTTTATGTCACCAACCACATGTAACTAATCTTGCATAAACCACAGTTTGAAGACAACCAAGTTAGAGTAGAAATAGGAACAAAATCAAAGTCTGTATGTAGATTTGAGAATTAATTATCAATTCTCCAGAGGTGGAAAAGGGATGAATAGAAAATTCTGGTGTTCCTAGCTTGCTGCCATTAGCTGCATCCTAGTTTAATATAAATCCTCAGTGATTAAGATCTACAAGATAGTTCTGTTTACTCCAAGAATTCATTTAGCTCTCTACCTAATAAAGGGTCTGAAGCATACTGTTTCAAAGTAAAATATCTGGATGTCCTATCTTCACTGTACAATAGGGAAACCAGGATTCAGAGGGGAAGGGACTCCCAAGGCACGCAGTGGTCATGCAGAGCCTTTGTCCTCACCCCAAGCCTGGTGTCTTACCTCAGCAGGTATGTTCCATTTTGGTACCAAGTTGACAAGGTAGAACTGAATTGGTTGGGGAACAAGCGCTAGGAACACTGAATTATTGCTTATTCCACAGAGATTCTTTACATTTCTAAAGACTATTGTAATGGCACTTATTTTGTGTGTTAGGAAGTCAGAGAAACATTCCCATGTCTGCCTGGTGTTTGCTTCATGCTTTTGTTTGTCTTATGTGACATACAAACAAATGCCCACCAATTTTACGTATGGGAGGGGAATCTTAAATCAGATCTTAAAGGCTCATTTGCATAACAATTTAGGATACTAGTCCTTGCAATGTGCCGAGCACTTTACCAAATGCTTTATGTGCTCGTTATGCTTAATTCTTAATCACGAAATCAGAATTCTTTCCATCCTATTTTAGAGTTGTAGAAACTGAGACTCAAAAAGGTCTACTCACTTGCTCAAGATCACATGGCTAAAAACTAGCAGAGCCTATTTTCCTGAATTCAGACTGTCTTGCTCCAACTTTGAACTGCTGAAAACGCTGGGAATACAAAATACTCAATGTCTGACCAGTAGTCTTGATGTAAAGAGATTGCCACAGTATTTGCAGGCGAGAACTGAGATCACTCTCCAGAGCTTAAGGACAGCCACGGTGAGTGCCTTTCTCACCGCAGCACCTTAGTACACACTACTGGGGACACGTAGTATGAAGGTTGTTGCCCTTCACCCACACCCATGCCCACATTGCCATACCCCCAGTTTTTAGTGTTCTTTCTCTTTGTCTCAGGTCTACATAGCTAGGCCACCGTCCACTGGATTTGCTTATTTAGTTTGCAATATTCCAGCCTGTCAGATGGAATCCAAAGAAGTGATAGTGTACTGCTGCACATTGAAGTGAGAATATTTCTAGCCAACTCAAATTATTTATGGTCTAACAGTTAACCAGTCACTCAACTTGAGGATTTTGGCACTGTGAGGCTGTTTTATTACCCTCAGCATAAAGATCTCTTGTACATAAACAACATTTACTATGACAGTCTGCTAGCTGGCTTGTTAAAGCTATGTTGTGTCAGGGTAAGATTGTTATAACTGAAGCAGAAAGTGCCTGGCTTTTTATTTCCCTTTCTATGAGTACACCTGGCTCACAGGAAGTACTGACATATTTTAGTTTACATATGTACCCAGCAATTATTTACTGAGTGCCTACTCTGTACCAGGTTCTTCTGCAGGCACTGGAGACACAAAGGAGATAAATGAGTCCCTATCATTTTGAGATGTGTATTCTAATTCAAGGAGACAGATAGTAAGTAAATAGATAGATGTCAGTGCTTTGGAGAGAAATCAGATCAAGGACTGAGCATAATGAGGGGTGAGGTCATCGTCTAGGACTACCTCTCTTGCTGGTTACATGTGAACACATATGTGAATTAAGTCAGTGACTGCTGAGATGAGCATTTCAGGGATAGTCAACAGTAGGAGCAAAGGCCAGGAGGCAGGAGAGTGCTTAACATGTTAAAAGAACAACAAGGAGTCTATTGTGTCTGAAGTGAATGAATTGGACAGGAGAGAGGGTAGGAAGTAAGGTAGGAGAGTTGGCAGGAAGACTGGGGGAAGACTATAGAGCCTACTAGCCATGGTAAAATCTTTAATTACTTTTTTAGTGGGTGAATAAATGAATGGGAACCTGCTACGTGAGAAGTGCTAGTCCTGTATGCCATGCGTTAAGACAGATGTCATCTTCTGTTTGTGCCTATAGGACTAAGCAGAGCAATGACCATTTCCTGACAGCCTAAGTGTGCCACGTTCTAGGCTAGGGGGTTGACAGACATAACCAAATTTAACCCTCTGATTATCCTCAGTGAGGATCATATGGCCTCTTCTGCAGATGAGGAAATGGAGGCAGAGAGTAGTCAAGCAACCTGCACAAGTGCTAAGTGGTGGAGCAGGCACAGACCGGGATCTCCTGAATACAAGCCTGTGCTCTACACTGGTTAGCTACTGGGACCCTCGAGCAAGAAGATCTGACTCAACATTAAGAGTTTTCAAGAAAGCAGAGCTACTTTGATATAGAATAGGTCATCCGGAGAAGGGAGGAGCACCCGAGAGTGGACTGCACCCCAGCAGACACTGGATGTGGAGAAGGGCTTTAAGCACAAGATGAGGTGGAGAGGATGATCTCTGAGCCCATGGTCAAAGCTGAAATTCCCTCAGTGCTTTATTTTCTTTGTTCAGGCTTTTCTCTTTATGGCCAGCGAAGAAATACCAGGTAAAATGTAATACTTACATTTTTTATGCTCTTTTAGAGAAACTAAGCCATCACAGGTAAATACTGGACATTAAAAGTATCTACAACCTGCACATTATAATTGTGGAATGTATATATGAGTTATTCTTTTTATATCTATTATTTGGGCTAAACCACTTTTCTTCTTAAATTACAAAAGGAATACATACTGAAAGAATACAGAAGTGTACCAAAAACATGAATAATCTCTCTCTTCTTCTGCACCCTGATTTCCATGCCTCTGCTCGATTCTGACCCCTGAGTTAACCAATTTCAACCACATAAACAGGTGCAAGCAGGTACACATGGCCTAGCCTACTAGCAGCATGTAGCTACCCACCTGTCCCACTTACTGGCACTAAGAGTTAAGTTCATTTTAACAGCTAGGCCTCCCAACATCCCAACAGGAAAGGAGCATATATACATATACATTTTCTTTTTTCTTGTATTTTTAAAAACCTTACTCTGAGATTTCCTTTTTTGGGGGGGTTTAACAATGTAACATGGTGACCTTTCCACATCCCTATGTTTCTAAGGCTTTTTTTTTAATAGTTGCTTGATATTTCAAGGTATATAGATAATGATATATTTAACTATTTCCCAACAGGTGGACCGTCTGTTTGTTTCTAGTTACTGTACTATTATTAACAATGCTACAATAAAATTTTTTTAAAACTTCACTTAAAAGATTTAGCTTGGAATGGACTTCTAAGAATAGAATTGCTAGATTAAAGGCATGGACATTTAAGTTTGTATAGATGCTATGAAATTATTTTCCAAGCATATTTTCACATGTCACACCCCTATCAGCAGGGTTTAATTCTGCCCTTTCCATGTATCATCAAAAACACCTTTTCCTTTTTAATTTTTTGCCACATTGATAGGTAAGATAGTCTCTCTGCCTTTTTAAAATTTATTTTTCCCTGACTACTAATAGATCATCTTGTTAAATGTATGGATCGCTTACATTTCACCTTCTATGAACTGCTTATTTGTATCATTTGATAATTGTTTCCTAGGCCTCTCTTTTTTCTTATATATCCGAAAGATTTTTTTTTTTTTATTTTATGAACAGTCATATTACACAGTTTTATCTCTCCTGGAACTTTCTTCTGACATATTGTCTTTTTACATTGATTATGATCTCTTTTGCTATGTAAATGTTTTTAATTCTTTATAAAAATTGGTCCCTTTATTCCTTATTTGAGGTCCCTGGTTTATGTAAAAAGGCACCCCTCTATTCCCGCATTACACAAATATTACTCTATGTTTTATCCTAACATATTTAAACATTATAAAATTGAAGTGAATTCTTATAAACTTTTTGTACAATTTGGTAGCCTTTAGTACATTTGCAACATTGCATAATCATTTAGGTCCAAGAAACTTTCATCACCCCTAAGGAGACTGTATGCCCATTAGCAGTTACTCCCTACCCTTTCTCAATCTATTCCCTCTCAACCACTATTCTGCTTTTTGTTCTTGACATTTCATGTGAATGGAATCATAAAATATAAGCCACATTTGGGATATTGTTTCTTTTACTCTGTATATAATATTTTCAAATTTCGTCCAAATTGTAGCATGTAACAATAATCTATTCCTTTTTATGGATAAATAATATTCCATAATATCAATAATGTCTTTAAACTTTTATTTTGCTTTATTTTATAATTGAGGTCAATTTTTTTTACATGGTGTGAGGCAGGGATCTAACTTTATAAATTATGGCTATTAAAGAGTTATTTTTAGTGTAGATACCAAAGAAAGGAGTGAAAGAAAGTGAATAAGAATAATCCAAATACATTTTGACCCATGTTAACCAAAGACCTAAGCCCTTTCAATACATCCAATAATAACACCTGCCAGAGATAAAGCAAGATCGTATGCAAGACAACAAATTTCCTTTCTATATCTTGGGAGTCTAAGGAATCACACTGATTCATGAGCCTCCTAATGGTTCCCCTCTGCCTAAGGTATTAACAGGTTTATGGAGTGACATTTATTCAATCAATGTATTAGTATTATATGGCTCCTCTTAAAACACACTTAAGTGACAGAGCATTCTATTTTCAACCATGTGAGCTAGGAGTTCAAAAATAGCATTGGTATTCTGGTTAATTTATTTTCTAAATGTTCATTCCGGAGTGGTGGAAACTTTTGACCTTGATGCTGATTATGATTAGCATAGCAATCACTCTTCTATAATTAAAAGGCAGATGAGAATTTTCTTTGCCTTGTTTATTAATTCCCTTATGAATTTTTTTTCAGCAATAGGGCAACGGGCTTTGTGCTAGTCACAAGGAAATGGGACTGTAGTTACCCCAAAGATAGGGACTGTGACACTCTCCCACTTAAGCACTGTGTTCTGGTGACCTTGAAAACAGTGTGGCCCATCCCCCACTATGTCCACTTCTCCCCTCCTGTGGGCTAGCAATAATAGCAATAGCATGCAGGCAAACAGTCCTTGGGCTCCTATTAACCACAGCCACTGATCTTCTGACAGCTCAGAGAGGTAGAACAAGATCCTTTTGCAGAAAAGGTAATGACTGGACACCACTGGAGGGCTTTTTCTAAATCTTACCTTATGAGGATCTGACTGCACATCCCAGGATGCCTGCCCATCTCTAGGCCTTATTACTGGAGTTCAAGGTATAAGCTCAAGTTATAATGATGTTTTGAGTCTCAATTTTACTAACTACTTTTTCTTATGGGTCACTTAGCATATGTAGATAGACACAGTGCTGTTTTGTGTACTTCCTATTATTTAATCCTCTCAATAATATGAGACAGATACAATTTTCATTACCATTTTCAGATAAAGAAACTGTGGCCTCAAGCAATAACTAGTAGTGTATGAAGTGCGACCTGGGCAAGCACTGCCCTACTGCAAGGCCCCTGCTCAAAACTAACATACTTTTCTCAATCTTCCAAAGGTATCACCTCACCACCTCACTCTCTAGAATTAAAGTTTTGTATGAAAGTTGGCCCCTTATAATGATGTGATGATGACAGCCAACATTTTCCATTCCTTCCTTTACACACACACACACACACACACACACACACACACACACAGGTGGTCCAAGAGTAATCCTATGAGGTGGATCCTACTATGATTGCCATTTTACATATGAGAAACTGAAGCACAGAGGAGACTTACAGCAGAAAATGAGCAGAGACAGGCGTGGAGCAGAGGCTCCCGTGACCTTTGTTGTTGCAGTTGAGATACAGGAATGTGTCTCAGCGCTCCTGAAATCCCTGATGCCGCTGTGAGCCCTGCAGGGGCTCCAAGGCCCAATTACTGAACTGCATTGTAGTGTATGCCTAAACAGGATATGGAAATTCATCTTTCCTGGTAACATGTCTAAGCTGTTTTTCGGCAATTCTCCATGTAACACTTCTGCCAAGACCCTCTTTAAAGATATCCCTTCCAGAATATTTTTTCCAATAATGTTCTCAATGCTGGGGGCTCATTTCCCACAATACTAAGTATTTATCTGGCCCTTGAATCATGCCTTGCTCCCGAGATGCCCTGCCAGCTGCCTGCTGACAATATGGAATCTGCAGCTCGAAACTAAACAAACTCCCCGTGGGTTGTTGTCCAAATCTCTCTACTTGTAAGACAGCTCTTCCACTAGGGGGTGGAGAGGAGAGAAAGGGAATGAGAGGGGATTTGACAGCTGGAAGAGATGAGAATAGCTAAAACAGACTGGAAGCTTCTTCATGGGAACCAACAGGCTGCTACAATTTCCTTTTAACCTGGCTACCTTAATTCAGGCAAATTTATGGACTTTCAAGAACAGATATCAGAAATATTTGTTGAACTTGGGATGTTGAAATTTATGATAATCCTTTAGATACATTGCCAAGATGACCTGAAATTGGAACTAAATAAAATTTGCACTGTATCTTGCCTTGAAATAGCTACACACCTAATAATATTAAAAATGATAAAATTAACAAAGCAATGTTACTGAGAGCTTAGTATGTGACAGGCACTATTCTAAGAGCCTTCACTATTAACTCTAATTCCTGAATAGGAGGGGCTACAATTTTTTTATTCTAGTTTCCCCAGATGTCTTTTTTATTAATTATTTTATAATTTATTTTTTACAATTTATTGATATATATATTACATTATTGTTCATTTTTGTACAATGTTTGCTTTCCTTTCTCAGGTGTATTCCCCACAGAATTCCCACCACCAATTCACCCATGCACCATCACCATAGTCCCTTGTGCTCTTCCTGTCCTTGTTTTGATCCCTCCCCCTCCCCCTCCCCTGCAGAATGTCTCTGATTTATAATTGCCTATTTATTTTTGTTTTGTTTTTTATTGTTATTTTGCCCCATCACTTATTTGACTCCCCTATATTCCTCCTGTGAGTGAAATCATCTGATATTTTTTCTTTTTCCTTGGGACTTATTTCACTGAACATAATCCCTTCTAGCTCCATCCATATTATTGCAAATGGCATAGTTTATCTTTTTCTGTTGCTGAATAGTATTCCATTGTGTATAGATACCACATCTTCTCGATCCAGTCATCTATTTTTATGTATTTGGGTTGTTTCCAAAATTTACCTATTATAAATAGTGCTGCTATGAACATAGGGGTGCAATTTTCTTCATGTATAGGTAAAGAAATTAAGACGTGGTTAAGTGCCCCGTTTATTCAGCTGCAAGAAGCAGAGTCAATATTCAGTTCTGATTAGCTACCTTTATAGTCCCCATCCTTACGCTGCATGCTCTGCCTTTCTTACGGATCCCAGAGACAGCTCACTGACATGCTGGTGAAGATGCTTTTAAAGTCACAACTGCTAATGTCTATGCCTTAGTATCCTGTGGGTACCAGGGACTTTTACATATAAACTCACTTAGTTTGTAACCACATTCTAAGGAAAGTATGGCTATCATTCCACTTTAAAGATGTGGAAACTGAAGCTTAGAACAGTTCAGATAGTTTTCAAGGACAAGTAACTGGTGAATTACAGGGTCAGCACTTGAACCCATGTCCTATTTGACTTCAAATTTATTTTTTAATGATACATTATTCTGTGCTCTTTCACAGTATAGTATAAAGAGATGTTAATTTTTTTAATTAAAAAGTGAGTATCTTGTTAAGATTTGAGAGTAATGACTTCCCCTATTTGTGAATTTTAGTATAACTTCAAACAAAGTCAGTGAAAAACATAGTATTGACCTCAAGGGCCTATATAGTTTTCCATTACTATTGAATAACTTTATTTGGAGATTTAGAAGGCTTATTTGTTTGGGAAAAAAAACTTCCTGTCTTTCCCATCTCAACTTTTTTTAAAAAAGATTTATTTATTTTTGCGTACAAGAGCTGGGGCGCAGGCCAGAGGTGTGGGGTGGTGAGAGGATTCACCAGAGACAGAGTGGGGAGCAGAACAGGCAGATTGACTGAAATACACTGTTGATGGTTGCACTGGGGGAGGTCTGCTGCGCCATGTGGGAAGCTCCCTGGCTGGGCATGGAACTTGTGCTGTAGTAGCGACTGATAGCTTCATAGGCTGAGACTGAACCCCATTGCACCACCAGGAACACCCTCCCATCTCAACTTCTAACATACTTTTCTGTGCTTAGACACTTTTCCTTCTATATCTCAACATCTAATTCTCTCTAGCTTCAATTTACTTACTCAGGTAGATTATTCCTGACCTCTAAATCCAGAACAGACCTCTCTCCTTAGCTCCAGATCTCATTTCTACCTGCCTCTACAGGTACTGCAGATGTCCCCACTAGAGATGCATCATGTATGAGACTTGACAAATCAGGACTTCCAGACTAGCAAAATGCTGTTTAACTGACTGACCTAATGGTCAGTCAGGTCTAAAACTTCATGATAATTTTTGGTATGTCTTCTCCTGCTAAGCCAAATCCACTTACTCTTTTATTCAGCCATTTCCTCACTATGCATGAAGGGGACAGATTACAAGTAATATTCATCCATCCATCCAGTATCACACATCTGATAATTGACTATAGACATAAGTCCAAGCCAGACAAAAGCCAATAAGAAGGCTTCTCCTATTTATGTATAATGGAAGGTAGAGGATGAGAAACACACAAACTATGATGTTTTGTTTCTCGATCTGACTGCTGGTTGTATAAATGTGTTCAGTGGTGAAAACTCATCAAAAGTGTGCTTAGAATACATGCAATTTTCTAGATGTTATACCAGAATAGAACTTTTAAATGGTTGATCCCTCTTTATAGTCACTACTGTGTTTTGGGCAAAAGAAAGATACATTATACTTCCTGGAATATGTACCACTGGTAATAAAGTGTATTTAAAAAAAAATCTATACGCCTGCTATTTATTGTAGAGAAGGACAGACCCTCATTGATCTGCACCATCCTATGAGAAATGGACAAGCATATTTTGCATCAAGGGCCATTAGTGGTTTACAGAATATACGTCAAGCAATATCCTTGAGCACAGAGTCAAGTAAAATTAAAGTATCAATGCTGCCATTTTAAAAGATTTAAAAAAAATACCTGATAGCAGTCCTACTTCTACTTCTACACAAAAGCCTCAATACAAGCTTATGTGGGCAGTACAATTTATCCCCCTAGCACAGGTCAGGAAACTGAGGCCCAAGGGACATTAACTCACTAGAAATAACAGTAGAGATAGGTTCCTTACCCTTGTTGAGGTGGTCTTTCATTATTTCACTATTTTAGGATTTCCCAAGTCATTTGAGATGAAAATTTTCTGCAAACCCTGAACAGTATAGTACATGAAGTGTATCTATATTAAATTACATATAGCATTCATTATATATGTTAATATATGTATATACTAAGGATATGCATAATAATGGAAACCTGTGAATTCAGTGATGGTTTAAAGTGAACTTATATTTTGATTATATCATGGCTATACATGTGCTTAAAAGTGGTCATGCAAACAAGTCATGACATATGTATTAATTATGAAGCTGGCTATATATGTGGATTCATGAACATCCAAATAATTCAATGGTCAAATAGTGTAAGGGCCAGGGATCAGAAAGATAATAATTTGCAAACTTTTGCAGAGCCTATGGTTTCTAGTCTTCCTTCAGATTTCCTGCAGAGATTAGATGTCACACCACTGTGGGAGGTGTCAGCTCACTACTTACTACTGTCCAACCTGGTAGACTAGAAAGCTGCTTCTTCTGTCTGCTTCCTGTTCATGCCCCTCTACAAAAAGCACATGTTCCACTTTGAGGACTCTCCTCCCCCTGCTTTCAGTTCACATCTTATTATGGGGCTGACTTCACCCCAAACAGGGTCTGTCAATTGGAACATTTCATTCTCTGTGCATGGTGACAGGTACAGGTCTGGTCAAAAGAATTAGACTGGGCCAAGTAACAGTCAGTTTTGGGAACTTGAGTAGAAAAACTGTGTAATAGAAGTATTTCTACTGGGGTGGCAAAGATGGTAAGACACAGCTTGGAGCTGTGTCCATTTCCACATTGAATGGAAAGACTGTTGGAAATGAAGCTAACAGAGAAAATAGTCGAGACATGGAGGTGAGTCTGATAAAACCATTAGAGTACCTGGATTCATCTGTGCTGAAGCTAAATCTACCCTTGGACTTAGTTACACAGTTAATAAATTTCCTTTTTTGCTTAAGCAAAATATATTTGTGCTTCTGGATTTGCAACCAAAGGAACTGTGACTAATATGCTTAGGTAGATAATTTGCCTCTATGTGCTTCAGTTTCCTCACCTGGAAAATGGCAGTGATTATAATACCATACTCAGAAAGTGATTATATGAATCAGGATGAGGTGATGAGGGCAAAAGTACATGTTGCATTTTAAATTGATAGAAAAATGCTTACAATTTCCCTTAATTATGATTCCACAGAAGAGAATATTACAGAGGAACAATAGCTACAAAAGAAGAACCTAGCCTCTTCTTTCTTCTAGCACAAAGATTCTGGCAAAGCCTAAAATAAGGGGTGAACCTATGACTGTTCATACAATTTCTTTGCTAATTCACATCTGAAAACCTAAAAGTTCGATGGATCATGTGCACCCAGATTGTATTAAGCTCCAGGCTACAGAATGAATTACCGACATAAGAAGCAAGGCCTGGGTCTCTAAAGAGCTTTCAGCATCCCACCTGCATGTTGAAGTTACTGAAATCTAGATTTGAGCAACTCTAAATGAATTATGGCTGGAAAGGATTTATTTAGACCACGAGAAGAAGTGTGGCATTTACCAGACAATAAATTCATATAGTAAAAATTGTTGCCGAATGTCTGTAAACGTGTACAATAAGCCAAGAACAAATAGGGGAATAAAATTCATTGTGTCCAGCTCCTAAGTATAGTTTCTCATGAGCAAATCCTTTCCCAAGTGGAGTAAAGGGACAATCATTTTCACGTTTCCTGGGGATGAGTCTGACTGCTCTCTCAAGGTATTCAGTGCTCAGGGACTCAAAGCTAAGTCTGGACTCTGGACTCGATCCTGGCAAGTTAGGATGAATATGGTTAGTAGAGGGCCTCCCTGGTGGCGAAATGGGTTAAGCGCAGCTCTATGAAGCTATCTGAGCCACTGCAGCACGAGTTCCATCCCCTGCCAGGGAGCTTCCCACATGGCGCAGCGGACCTCTCCTGTCTCACCTGCTGCTCCCCTCAGCAGTGTACTTCAGTCGCTCTGCCTGCTCTGCTCCCCACTCTGTCTCTGGTGAATCTTCTCACCACCCCTTACCTCTGGTCTACACCCCACCTTGCATGCATAAATAAATTAAAAAAATAAAATAAAATAAAATGGTTAGTAGGGCACCTGGCTCAGGAAGACCCGGTACCAAATTGGCTTAGGTGAGTGCAAGCTTTTTCTTTTAAAAATGAGAAGTCTTTTTTTTTTTTTTTGCTTCTAATTTTAAAAGGAATTTGAGTTTGTTTAAAAAAAGATACTTAAAAATTTCAGTGAAGAAAACGGTGTTCAGAGAACTACATATTTGCACCTAAACCTATAGCTATGGATAGTGAATGAGTTCTATTATTTTTAAAGATAAATTTCTTGCATGCTCTTGGCCTGCGCATTATTAGAGGGGTAACCACATGGATTGAAAGGGAAATCAGACGTGTCAGGCTAGTGAGAACCTGGAGAGGTGGAAAACTGTGCACATAGCTGAGCCTGGATTTTTCCCCTTGGATTCTTTTGTGTTGTTGGCTAATTTAGAATTCTGTGGGGGCCTCCCTGGCGGCGCAGTGCTTAAGTGCTGCACTGTGGAGCTGTTGGCAGCGGCGACATGAGTTCGATGCCTGGCCAGGGAGATTCCCACATGGCGTGGCAGATCTCTCCTGCCTCGCCCGCTGCTCCCCTCAGCAGTGTATTTCTGTTGCTCTGCCTGTTCTGATCCCCACTCTATTTCTGGTGAACCCTCTTGCCACCCCATGCCTCTGGCCTATACCCCAGCTTGTATGCATAAATAAATAAATCTTTAAAAAAAGAAAAAAGACTATAAAACTTCACTTTAAACAGAAATTAGAATTCTATGATGTTACTGAACCTTCTAGTTAATATCCACAGATTACTAATAAAAATGGCATTTAAAATCATGAAGATGGTCAAATTTTAATTTATCTAATACAAAATATTCATAATTCTGGCTAATACAGAGGCGCTTAGAGACTAGACCAAGATATCTTGGGGGGAAAAAAAAGATCTATTGCCAGTGAACAGACAGGAAACATTCTGGAAAGTGGTCCAGTTCCTATGGGAAGCTTCCCAAGACTGTCACTATCGGTCACTGTAAACCTCCATGAGTATATTTGCCTTGTGGAAGGATGGGAAATCAATAAAGACAAGGACTTTAGAAATTGAATGTGACATGTATTGTCATGAGGGATCTGTAGCCAACTCTGCAAACCAACACAAACATGTGGAACGGCCTGATTTGCTACGGTGTGCCCTTTTGCAGTTGCTGGGAATCTGGCAGACCCACGGTATTGGGTCACTGGCCATCCTAGAAGCACACTAGTGCTGGGCTCACCTTAGAACTTTCCTCCTGCCATTGAATATCCTTAAACACTGACCTCTCCTGACAATCCCTAACATTCAGTAACATAAATGCAGCCTCTTCTAATGCGGACTCTTCTATGACCCCCTTCTCAGTGCTACCGGTTACTTGAGCCCCTTTAAGACACAGTATAAACCTGAACTCAATCAGTGCACTTGGCTCACCATGTTGCTGCTACAACTGTGTACCTGGTCTTTATGCTGGATTGAGGGTAAGGTTTGTACCCTACTTACTCCCCATACCCCTGGGACTTGGCTTCATGCCTGCCATGGATGAATCAGAAAATAAGGGTGTGTGAAACTGAGCAGAAAGACCATAGACACTAATATACATTGAATAAATGTTTACTGAATATCTAAGTAAATATTTACCTCTCATTTTCTTTTCCGTAGAGCATTCAAAGCACATCAAATGGCTAAGAAAATGTCAATCAAATGCATAAGGTCTCTTTACTGTCCCCCCCCTTTTTTTTTTCATGGAGAAAGCAAAGACTGAAAGAAATAGGTATTTACTAAGATATTTACTAAGATTATTTACCTGCCCAAAGTTACGTTTAGTAAGAAATACATATTTGAAGTTGGGTTGCCTAACTCCAAAGACTGTTTTTAATCATGACATTATCTGGCCTCCCTATTTGAGGCCACATTAGGAGATTAGAATCGAAAAATTTGAAGTCTATTCTGAAAGGAACTCCAGATTGAGTGGGGTAGCAAAGCTCACAGCAAACTTACCCAGTTTTTTAGAAGTGACCCAGTGCAAATGGGTTCTCTTTTATGGTTTAAGAAAAAAAGAAAGGGGAGGGGAGGGCAGTAGAGGGAGAGAGAGGAAGGAAGAAAGCTATCATAATTGTAAATGAGATGAGCTATGCCATTCTGTCATATCTCTTTATGCTCCAAGAGGTTCTTGCTGAGAGGGGTAGGAAGAGTAGTGTTTGTCTGTTTGTTTGTTTTTATGCATACAAACTGGAGTGCAGGCCAGAGCTGTGGGGCAGTGAGAGGGTTCACCAGAGACAGAGTGGGGAGTAGAACAGGCAGATTGACCAAAATACACTGCTGAGGGGAGCAGCGGGAGAGGCAGGAGAGGTCTGCTGCGCCATGTGGGAACCTCCCCAGCCAGGCATCGAACTAGAGCCACAACTGCTGACCGCTCTACAGTACTGTGCTTAACCCGTTGTGCCACCAGGGAGGCCCAGGAATAGTAATTTTTAAAGAAAAATAAATATGCTATGCTTTGAATGGAAACAAAAGATCAACAAAAACTTTGATCATCAAATCAGCATACATGAAATTGGAATTAGACTTGGAAATGAAGTTATGATTACACAAATACTCATTAAATTAATATTGACAGTGTTCTAGGCTAAAGTCAAAGGGAAGTTAGCCCCTACTCCCTGGTAGAAGGTAAGACCACCTCAAGCAGAGTGATATTTGGATGAGGACTGAAGTCTATGGGTGACACATGTGAACAATACCAAGGAGGCAGATTGCCCTGGTACCTTTGCTATTAATGAAAGCAACCACACCCCCCAACCCTTGCAGTAGCTCAGCTTTCGCAGGCCCTGCAGCTTCGACAATGACTTTCTGACTCATCCCCTCATTTTACTGCCCAGTGCTAGACCCGAACTGACGTCTATCTTCTTTATTAAATGCCTTCTTCTTTCTGTCCCACGTCTCAGGGCCTCATCTGTTCCTGTGGACAGGAGTTTGATCATTTGTTTATTAAATAATTTATGGAGTATCCAGGATAGGCTAAACTATTTTAGGTAGGGAGATAGATCTGTTTTATTAAAAGTCCTGGCCTTCAGGTAGCATGAATTCTAGTAAAAGAGATAAAAAGGAATAAGGAAATAGAGAACATAACGCCAGGTAGTATTGAATGATATGAGTCAAAGATTAGAAAGTGATGAGATCTACTAGTTTATACAAAGCAGCCAGGTAAGAGTTCTATGATGAAATGACGTAAGAGCATAAGTCAGAAAGAAGCAAGGAAATGAGTCATAGGAATTTCTGGGGAAAATGTGTCCTAGTTAGAGGCCAGAGCCCATGAAAATGTCCTGAAACAGGAAAAGAGCTATGACTGTTCAAGAAGCAGACAGGAGGGTAGTGATGCGGGGCTGAGTAGTCAGCACTAAGGATGAGAAATGGGTTCTGAGAGTTAGCTAACGGGCAGACCAAGTCAATGCAGTCAGGAAGGGAAGCAAAATCCAGGGGAGAAATGAGGTTGGCTCTGACAAGGTGGTGGGGAGGTGGGGACAGAGATACAGAGTGAAAAGATTTTAGGTGTATTTTAAAATTGAACCTAGTACATTTGTTGATACTTCAAATGTGTGGAGTAAGAGAGGTATTTAAAATGATCCTATCACGAGAGATGATCTGAAACCCCTGCAGCTAAGGAAAAGTTCTGTCCAGGATTTTCATACCATTGCTTTAAAGAGGAACATTGAAAGCACACAGAATGAACCGATTCATTCATTTGCCTGTCTACTTACACTTATTTTACCATTTCCTTCTTCCCTCATACAAGGTCATATGGGAGGAACTAGAGAGAGATGAATATGATAGTTTTTAGTAACAAACACTCAGTAAATATCAACATTAAAATGTTGATCAAGAAAAGCAACACCTAGGGGAAAATACATTGAAACTGGTGAAATCTCTGAGGTACTTCAGCGACAGAACACTGGTTCTTAAGTGCCCTTCCCATGGTCCACTGGAGATATTGTGCAGAGTTTCTCAGCCTAGTAATATTGACATTTTAAGTCCATTAACTCTTTATTGCATGAAGATCACCTCTATATTGCAGGCTGTCATCCCTGGTCTCTACCCATTCAAACAACCAGCTTTGGCACTCCCCAGGTATGACAACCCAAAATGTATTCAGATATTCGCAAATGGTTCCTGGGGAAAAATTGTCCTTGTTGAGAACTGCAGTCCTAGAGGACTCTGCAATTACTCTGTTCCAGAATCCCACTGTGTTAGGGGAAACACATCCAAGCATCTCATGTAACAGATACATGCGGACAGGGCCTCTCTCAGCCACTTTCAATGCCCTCTTTTGCAGAATTTCACTGACACATCCAGCCCCCTCTTCTGAATCCCAGAGTATTCAGCATGTTTCTATCCATGTCCCTTTCAGTACCTCGGTATCTTCCCAGTTGCTGTTTAAAAACTACATGTCTAGAGACCACTAAGTGCTTTGCTTATCACCTTTCTTGCTTAATGCTCACTTCATCATTTGGCTCCAAGTTCAGCTATATTCCTTGCAGAAGCTTCTTGGGACCCCATTTTTTGTGAAAAATGCAAAGGATTGAAACTCAAATCCTATCTGGCCCTCTGTACCCTTTGTTAGTTTTTTCTTCATTTGCTATTGTCAGGGTACAGGGAGAAACCCCCTACCCCTTCTGGTTCTTCTCAGGATGGTTGAGTAATCAAAACAGAAAACTCTGGTTCAGCAATGGAAAAATCAACTTAGTAATGTGGGAGAATACAGAGATTATGCACATTGTCAGCCATCCTCTGGGGAGGATTTTATCTCTTAAACTAAAGAATTGCAGAAAAGGCCTGAATGCCAAATAAATGGGAGGGGAACCCCACACTAAAAAAGGGGGTTTAGAAAGTGGTAATGGGGGCCCTCCCTGGTGGCGCAGCAGTTAAGCGCTGGGCTGTGGAGCTGTCGGCAGCAGCAACGCAAGCTTGACGCCTAGCAGGGGAGATTTCCACATGGCGCAGAAGACCTCTCCTGCCTTGCCCGCTGCTCCCCTCAGCAGTGTATTTCCGTCCATCTGCCTGTGCTGCTCCCCACTCTGTCTCTGGTGAACCCTCTTGCTGCCCCATGCCTCTGGCCTATACCCCAGCTTATATGCATAAATAAATAAATCTTTAAAAAAAAAGTGGTAATGGCCTTCTTGATTTGGGAAGGACATAATGGAGGAAGAGTGGTCACTTCTACCTGGATTAAGGGAAGGGAAAAAGAATTAAGGGAAACATGGGCTAGGACCTTCATTCTCTCAGCTCAAAATACGCGGTTGTAGGAAAAATGACACATTTCTTCTGTTTTTCAAAGAAAAACTACATCATGACTTTTCCGACAACCCGAAAAACACAGAGCAGAGCAGGAATCTTGAGAAGACCAACTCAGAATCTTTGGGTGGTCTGATTTAAGAACCTTTACAATTTCATTTATATTTGAGGAGTCATTTGAGTTTCCCTCACAGGAGGATGACCTCCTCAAACACAGAACTGTAGCTATTTCTGCATACTATTAACCCCCATCACTAACACAGTATTCAGCATATAATACTGAAAGCTTGTTGAATGAATAAATGACTAGGCTAACTAAGATACCCTGTACTATGTCATAAGCAGTCAACGATGATATAATATATATTATTTTAATATTTTTATTACTAATAGTGGAGACAGAGAGACATACTCAGGGGCTGCAAAGTCATTCCCATTCATTTCCTTCCTTGTTTCTTCTTTCTCCTTTTTTCTCTGTCTACTTTTCCTGCTCTATAACAGTCCCTAGATATGCAAATAAACTCCTCTGTGTTCAAGATCTCATAAGAGAGTAAGTGTAAAAGCCTTATGTAAACCTGAGGAATTATTTAATACAATGAGATATTACTGTAGGTTTTGCCTGGTAAAACTGAGCTAGCTCCAGCTTCACCATGGGTAAAGGTCCACTGGCAAACTCGACAAAGGACAATCTGAGCCATAAGCCAGCCTCCATCCCCCAGCCTCTCATCAGGCTTTGCCCCTTGGGGGTGCTAGTGGGCGGAAAGATTAAAGCAAATATGAATGTCCCGGGGCTGACTGGGACAGGTAGGATACCCTATAAGAACCAACCTAGGTCTCCTTTTCAGAGATAGCCATGTGTCATAGGCATTTGGACTAAGTGTTCAGAACTGGAAGTGCAATTCAAATATATGTGAAAACAGATCCAACCCATTTGTTCTCTTGGCTCCCAGGGAACCTCTGCCATCCTAGCAAAGTGACCCGGGCCCCCCTTTGTCTTTTGTCTTCCTGAAGCAATATGTTGGTTCTGTGATATGTGCCATATATAAGTAAGCAAATATGCAGATCATGAAATTTAATGTTGATTAAATTCTTTAGGTGGCATGGGCAGTACACCTCACTGGGCCAGGAACAAGCAGGGACAATCCATTTCTGATTCAGAGCCTGGGTGGTGCCGGCATGACCTCGCCACGCTTAGAATGACGTCCTCTGCAGGATGAACACCAGCTGGAGGACCAGCTGCCATATAAATCTTAAGACACAAACCACAAAAGGATATATAAAACTCAGGGCCTCCAGAAAAACTTCCCTTCCTCCCCATCTGGAAACACACCTAGAAACACCTGGAAACCTCAAAAACATTATTATGACCAGAGAGTAAGGTCTTAAACCATCTCTTGCGCTATAGCTGTATTCTCTGTAAGCAGTAAGGACAGACACGCCTTCCCCACAAACAACTCCCAAGCAGGAGACTCCCAGTGACTTGCCAACTTGACCTGAAGCACAGACTAATTGTCTTCTCTATTGTCTTTGACTTTTCTGCCAAAGCAGCTCTGCTCTTGACTTCCAATCTCATTCCTATTATCAAAGTGAGAGATTCCACTTTGGCCTGTGAAAAAATAGTTTGAAAACTTACAATAGTTTGAATTTGCAAGTTTATAGCACCAAAGAATTTGAAACTGATTTTTTTTTTATTTTTTGCAGTGGAGAACAGGGGCCCCTAGGTCCTAGCCTCATTCATTTCTATTGTACCCTCAATGAACCAAGACTTGGGCCCATGACTGGCCATCCCTGAACAAGAGTGTTTGCTAAAGGGGTACAGGGGCTCACACCCTAACCCTGCTATTTCCTAAGCCAGGCATCGTGGCATGGGGCTTCCTGCACCCAGCAATCACTCCAAGTTATATTGGAGCTTGTTGCTATAATGTGGAATTACCTCCTTAAGAATGAGGAAACTAAATACAGCAAATAGAAGGGGTGGCAGGAGAAACAAAAAGGAAAAGCATTAAGTGAAGGACTGAAGTCAGATCTGGGGCAAGGACTAAGTTCAAAAGTTTAGAAAGCTTCTCAAAGAAATTATGAATCATGCTTATTATTTATCTTTATGAAAGTATTTTATGGGCTTATTTTGCACACACACCTGGTACAGTAACTAAGTTTTATGTAAGTGGATGGAGAAACAAATTAACCTGAGCACAAAGACGGTTCACTTGAAGACACTGATGGGACAGCAATTTCTCCTTCTGAGGCCCCCCAGGCGGATCTGTCAGGACATGTGTGATCTGACAATTTCTGTCACCCCAGCTGCCCTTCCCCTCTCCCAGGTCACGCCCTGCACTCTGAAGCCGGGCTGCTCACTCACCAGGCAGGGCAGCCCCTTGTGTCACTCAGGGGAACTAGCAGGCAGAGGGGAAGACACTAGTGACAGTGTTTTAATTATTTAGTTATGCCCCATGCCATTGCCTCTGCAAGGATTCATACAGGGTCTGAGTTGCTATGAGGGGAAAGTTTGAGGGGAAGTTAAAGAATTCTTTTCCTGATTCTGTCTGCAGCCACATTCCAGGTTGGGAAAGTTTTCTCATCAGTCCAGTTGGACTTGAAAAAGGAAAATGGCCTTTCTTCAAAAGCCCATTGGAGTGGAGACAGGAAGACAGAGGGGGACTTTGAAAGTGATAATTAAAAGGAAAATTCTATCCAGGCCTTTCAAGTTCTCTTGGAATCGAGTCCTTTTTCTTTCTTCCAGTATCTATGGCTTCCACCCCAGGTTGGAAGAGAATGCCCAGCGTGGCTTTCATGCCATGCAGCAGCACAGGCTGGGGGCTTGGCCAAAAAGGTAAATTGCTTTCTCAGGGATGTTCTAAATACCTCAGGGGCATGGAGGAATCGCCTCCTGCCAGTGTCGGCACACAGAGAACACAAGGTGGCATCTTCAGAAGATTAAACCTAAATTTGCGGGATTTGAACATGGAAGGGGCTTGGAATTCATCAAGCCAATCACCTAATTCTATCTTGTCTTTGAAACATCTCATCCAGTCTCTGACTGGAGGTGAGGAAGGGGCTCACCACCTGGCAAGCTGGCCCAGCATGCAGCTGAGGCACCTGTCTTCTATAACAGCTCTTTTAATTTCCCTTCAACTGCCATCACTAAACTCTTACTTGCTTCAGAAGTGGGTTTGAATCCTCGTACTAAGAAACTTGCTTAGCTGTAGGATCAAAAGCAAGTAGGCTAGTCTCGCTAGATCTCAGTTTCCTCATCTGGACATTGTATACTTACGATTTTGAAGAAAGTCAGTCAAGATCTTACTTATAGATTTTATAACATTAAACATGCTCCACATTTTCACTGTGAGTGGTATATAATAATGAGCTTTTAACATAACTATGGTTGGGCATATTAGGAAGCTTCCTAGAGAGTAAGTTCTCTAAGAGCCAATGGGACTAGATCTTTCAGTGTTCGTTTTCCTCCATATTTCAGATTTTTTGAAAAGTGAATAAACAAATATATGAGAGATGGTAGAATATTGCAAATGCAGTGATAGAGGGAAGCCCAGGATGCTATGGGAAGACAGAGAAGCAACTCCTCTTCTGAGTAACTACCCCTAATTTAAAGCTGAATTAAGGCACTGGCCCTGTGTAGCCATCTGGAGCAGCCAGTCCACGGTCACGCTCAAGTCATTCCTGACAGCATACAGTTCCCTCCTCCCTCTTCTTTGCCCACATCTCCCACCCCCCTAATCCCCCAAGGAGAGCAGTGACCTTATAACTGTGTGACCCAGTACAGGGGCCACAGAGTTCAGAGACATCTTTTACCACATGTGGGCCAGACACAGGCAGTGACACCTAAGATGATTCTAGGTGGGGTTCAGTCCATTGTAAAAATGCTCACAGGTAAAGATTTCTTTCCATGTTTCTGAGCTAAACCATAACCAGCATTTCAAACTCATGCTTTTTCCAATATGATGGCCGCTTGCGCAAATCAAAATTCAAAGATGAGTTAACTTTAGGAGAGTATTGAGTAAATGAAAGCACAGGTGGAGCACAGAGAGAGGGAATCTCCAAGGATGGTCTGGATGGGAGTCACAGCTCTGTACTAGAACCCATGAGGCTGGAGCTCAGCGACTGCAACTACATTGTGATTTTGTTTCCTTAGCTGTATAAAGAGGGTTACTCATTCCCACACAGCCACACCCTACAGACTGTCCGTGAGGATAACGTGAGGTAATTAGAACAATGCCTGCCACTTAATAAATTTAAGTATAGGGTTAAATTCTTCATAGACTTTTTTCCATCTTTATGTACTTTTATATGCTAGGAGCTATTAATCTATCCAACCTCCAGAAGGGCAAACTGAGGCTCAGGAAGAGATGAAACAATGTGGCCGAAGTCACACAGAGGCAGAGCCAGACTCTAACTCCAGGTCTCCCAGATGTCAAAATCCTCTTCAAGACCCCTGTGGTGTGTATGGGTGTGAGCTCTGAAGAAAAAGGGACAGCACCAAAAGAACAGCTCACCCAGAATTAGAGCACCATGAAAGTGGGATCTGTCGACTTTGTTCACATTGTGTCTCCAGAGTATCAGGCATAGCCCCTACCTTATTGTGGATGCTCACTAAATGTGCAAAGAAAAAAAAAGAGAGATAAGAGAGGAGAGAAAAGAAGGAAATAGGAATGGAATGGAGAAGGCCATTTCTGAGACAATGGAAGTAGTGTGTTCTGGTTATGAAAACAAAAGATTCGGAGCAGCAAACCCACTAGTGGAGGTGAGCAGCTGGAACAAATGCAGTAGATATCCAGATACCTATTATACATCATTTTGGGTGTGTCTGTGAAGGTATTTCTGGAAAAGAGTAGGATATGAATTGATGGACTAAGTAAAACAGAGTTCTTCTCAATGCTTGATGACATCATCTAATCCATTGAGGACTTGAATAGAACAAAAAGGTGGAGAAAGATCGAATTTCCTCTCTGCCAGATTGCTTGGGCTGGAATATCTATCTTCTCCTGTTTTAGGTTCTCCTAGTTCTAAGGCCTCAGACTCAGGCTGGAATCACTAGCATTGATTCAGACCTTTGAAGTACATCATCACCTTTCATGGGTCTCCAGCTTGCATATGACAGAGAATTCTCAGTCATCTTAATCATGTAAGCCCAGATGTTATAGTCAATCATTTTCTAAATCTATGTATCTATATCTCTCTGTCTGCTTGTGTCCTTATAGTTCTGTTTCTTTGGATGGCCCTGACTAATATAGCACCTGAAGTAGAAAAAGTTTCAATGGTTTGTTTATGGTCTCACAGTAAAAGAGCGGCAGGGCAGGGCAAGAATTCGATCCTGGCTCTTTTGGTTCAAAGTTCAAGTTCTTCCCATGACACAGTGTAGGGCAGCAAAAATCTGCCATGCCAAACTATGTCTTGTTGGCAAAAGGTTGATTTCAGGAGAGGGACTCTGGAGGCTGGGTGCAGGCTGCCCCTGAAAAGATATTTATATGTAAACTTCTCTCTTTAAGGGCTTCTCCCTCACTACCAGGAAGATTTAACCTCATCAGTCCTCTGTGAAGAAGGCAGAATTTAAATCTACATACCTTTATTTACTGTGCCTTCCTTGGTAAACTCGCTAACTGATCTTCCCCTTTCTTTCTCCCAATGTGCCTTGTCTAAACTAAGCTTTTTAAGGTGGCACCTGAAGCCATGTGGCAAGTTACTTAGTTTTGTTGGGTCTCTCTTTTTGACGTTTTCTCTTATCAATACTCTGATGCTTATTTAATTATTTGCCAAGATGAACTAAGAGGGGCAAAGGCTGACTTCCTTTTCTGCACAGTAACAGAGTGGCAGGGAATGAGAGCCTGGAGGCCTCCAGTGATCTCATGAACGGCACTGCACCACCCACTGCTGCCTGACACCCACCTACCAAGCAGGTGGCCCTGGGCAGAGACTTTCCACAGTGTGTGATGATTCACGAAACACCTGCGCCAAATAACCCTGAGGTGCTCCTCTGTGAAAATTTCCTAAGTGTTCAACAGCCCTTGAAGTTTCTCATTTCTGACTTGAAGTGGCTGAAGTGCATCTGAGAGGCTAACCATTACAGAACCAGAGGAGAAGTGGTTCCAGATCCTTCTCACACACAAGTGCTGCAAAGATTTCAAGCTCTCCCGATGTCCCTCAAGCTTTGTTCTTAAAAAATGTCATTTCCCCACCAGCAAGTTCTATCTAGAGAGTTCTTTATAATTGATGAAACTTGTTTGAAATACTTTAGTTTCCCTTCAGAGGTAACTTGGTTAGCAGTAATTCTTGCTGAAGGTGAGCTTTTACCTCCATCTCATAATTATTGAACTTCAGGTACACTTGCCTTCATAAAACACGGTCATTTCTAAATAACCTCAGGGTAAAGCTCATCTTTGCAACTTAAATTTTATTTTAAATCCTCTAAAAGAACACTTACTTTAAAAATATCTTCTAATAAATAATTTTAAATGCAAAGAGCTGCTAAATCTATACTGTCCACTAACCATGTGTGCTTACTGAGCATTTGAAAGGTCAGCTTACCCAGATTAAGATGTATCCTAAAAATAAAATGTACATCAGAAAGTGCATAAAATATCTCATTAATAATTTTTATATTGACTACATGTTGCTGGATATATGAGGTTAAATAAAGTACATTATTGAAATAAAATTTCCCTGTTTCCTTTTACTGTTTTTAGTATGGCTACTCACTATTTAAAATTCAATATGTGACATGCATTATATTTGGACATTGGCCTAAATAATTAGTTTTATAACCTTGGATTTTTTTTTAGACCAATTTTCTAAAGGGGGAATCGATCTAGTCCCAGAACATTGCCATAACTTGCAATAGTGAGTAAAAGTTGGGCTTTTAAAGGGACTATTTAATTTAACATTTGATCAATTGAGTGTTTCTTTAATATATTCAGGATGCACTGCTCTATGGATTGACTTTTGACCCTAAGGAGTTTCACACTCAAGAAGATGGATTAGGCCATCAAACATATGATTAATTAAAAATGCCAGCCATCTCCACTGCCCCAAACCTCAAAGGAAATAAAGAAGTTCAAATGTCTAAAAACGTATTCCAGGTAGAAAGATCCCAAAACTTCATATTGAGAGAACAAGTATCTGAGTAAGATATAAATATATTCAAGATGGTCAGGAATTTACAGTTCCCCAAATCAAACTATAATGAAGTCATAAAATAATTTTTAATTATATTTTTATGACTGGTTTTTAAGAGAGGAGAAAGTAACCCATTTTTCTTGCCATGTGACTTATATAGGAGTAAGACATGTCCCAGTGACCACTTATTTCAAATTAATTCCAAAGAGTATAGGTAGTTAAGTGGAATTTAAGTGTACATTTGAGACATAGGGCAAGTTAGAATAATTAGGCAGCTTCAGGGACAGATAGGCAAGGACCTGGGGAATTAAGGAATTAAGAGATAAGGGCAACAAATGGAAGAAGGGAAAGATACAGAAAGTATGCAAAGATGGGGGTTGTGATACAAGAAGTTACCTAGAAGATAAGGTGAGGCCACTGAGAACTAACCAATCATAGAGAGACTGATGGAATTTGAATGATGAGAAAAAGAAAATATATAATCCCAAACCGAAACTCCATATTGGCTTTTCTGCCCCTCCCAGGTAACTTTTACCTGGGAGTCTTTACTTTTTGTCTTTTTTTATTTAATAAACTTTTGTTTTCTCTCTTAAACAAGACTTGCTTTTCTCTGCTTCCTTATTCAAAAGTCTGTGAATTTCTTTTTACGGCTTCAGGAGACAAGAACTCATGTGGTTACCAGGGTGAAAAGCACGAGCAGCGGCGGCTGTGATTACAGTAACAGCACAATTCGGCATCAGATTCATGAAGGCCTATCACCACTAGTATGACCTTCTAAAGACTGGCAAAGTGGAATGTCAATTCCTGATTTTAGCTGAAGATTGAAATAGAGTAATATCGCACTTATGCACGTGCATGCGTGCGCGCACACACGCACACACACACAACCCTAGCTTGGGTTCCCGGAAGTCAGATTTATGCTGCATATTTGCTCTCTGGACTCCAGTTGATTGGCATAAGTTGGGCCAATGATATGGTCTCTTGTATCACATTTAGCATTGAATCAATAGATCATACACTCATTCTGACCTGATTGTTTACAAGGTGACTAGCAAACAAGATTGAGGAGACACTAAAAGAAATCAGTGGGTCAAAACAGAGATGACAGAGAAAAAACAGAGATGAGAGTGTTTTAATTATAAGGAGAGGGTCAGCTTTGGGTTCAAAGACCTTCCCAGATTTAACATTGAATCTTTCAAGAAATTCACTGACTTTTCAGTTCTCAGGTTCCCACAACTACTATTTTCTTGGTTATATTTCCTTTGTTGCCTTTCTTATTCTGAAGTAGTTTCAACCTAGAGTTTTAATCAAAGCAGGCAGGGGTGGGATGGGCTCTAATTTTGTATCTACCTGGGTGGAATATGAGGAAGCTATTAAAGATGTTCTGCCCCATGTTCTCAGAATGAGAGACAGGTAGGTGGATGTTGCAATATCAGCTGATGCTCCCCCGCGCCCCCCACACACACCAGCAGACACTGACTTCCACGAGCAGAGGAGCTCAGGTGAAGGGGCATGAGCTGTGTGCCACTTACAATGGGTGACACAGACAATATGGCATACAGTGTGCCATCCTGGATTCATGCTATAATCCGTTTTTAGAAAATATTTTATACAACTCAAGGCACAGTGCAGAAGGTATATCCTCACCAAAGACATGCTTGAGCACATGAATCATATTAATCTCTAACTTACATTCCCACAGACTTTATGTTTTTACTCCAGCCCCACCTGAAGGTTATTTGAAGAGTGCCAACAGAATCTGGAAACCTTATTTCTACATATTAGGGCCTTGATAATATGATGGACACTTAACCTCTTTCTGGACTTTAAGGAACCCTGTGTGTTTTCTTGCCAACCAGATTGTGAGCTCTTCAAGGGAGAGTAACACACTTTGTTTGCTCTGTCTTTCCCCAACATATTCCAAAGCTTTTCTGACAACACCTAGTAGTTACTCAGAAAATGTTCATTGTTTATTGTATTGAAAAAAAAATCTCCCTAAAGACAGATTATTCTCTGTTCATCTTACTAGACACTAGCCTTCCTCCTACTCTTGCTAGAGTCTACTTTTAAACTCTAGAGGGCTAAACTCTTTTTAAAAAAGAAACATTTTTTTGGAAACTTTTACTGGAAAGGACTAGATAGTACATATTTTAGGTCTGCCAGTCTCTGCCTTTATAATATGACAACAGTCACAGACAATAGTTAAATGAATGGGAGTGGTTATGTTTTGAAAAACAAATGGGAGATTAGATTTAGCTCATGGACTGTAATTTATCAACTCCTGTTCAAGAGGATAATAGCATATTGAATGCTTAATCAAAAAGTACCCAATTAAAAAAAATTCTTCCACCCTAGACCCAATCATTAAAGATAATCATTGCAGTTTTCTCATGTATGCTTCCAGAATTTGTCCACATGCACACATATTTATACATGTATCTAAGTACTTATGCACATATTTTTATAACATTACATATATTCGTAGGGTTCTCTATGCAATCTTCTATACCTTGAATTCATTACTTAACAACAGGCCTTGGAGATCTTTCCATATTATACAAAGAGTTAACCTCATTCTTTGGAGAGGGTACATGATCTTTCACTACTATAGTTGTATCATATTTATTTAACCAACCCACCATTGCATATATTTAAGGTCTTCACAGATTTTTTCAATATAAACAGTGATCCAATGAATACCCTTGAGTACATATGTAAATACAGGTGTTGGACAAATTTCTGGAATGGGAGCTCTTGGAATAAATGGTACATGTGTTTCAACTTTTGACTTATACTGCCAAACTGCCCACCTGAGGGAACTTACGATTTATATTCTGACCAAGAATATGTGGAAGAAGAAATGCATTTTATTTAAGGTACATGTATCTGTGCCAGACAAAGAGGTAGTTTTATGTAGAGTACAAAGAGCATATAGAAAAATCAATGCAAAGCTATATTAAATAAAAAGGTGCTGAATTTCATGTGACTGTTTCACTCATCCCTTATATTTTGCGGCAAGGAATTTAAAAGTATACAACAAGTACCATTAAAGTAAATATGTAGGACTATATAAAAATGTTAAGATAAAGTGAAGAACAAACCAGCAAAAATTAGTAAAAATATATGCAGTGAAAGAGGGACAGAGAAAAAGAGACTGACAGAAAAAATGTCTTAGCAAGTGATAAACGCAGGGAAAGAGAAGGTCAGAGACCACTGAAAATGGAAGAGGTTGGGCTTTTCTACCAAGCACACAATCATTTTGTGCCTTTTGTTTTCGTTTTCTTTCCTATGATGTGTGATTAATTTCTATCCTTGGGTACGGTGGGTTACATTCTTGATTGACCCTAACTCTTTCGCCTTTTCTTCAGCCATACCTTTAGCATAGCCTCACTATGGGAAAATTGGACTTCTCCATCCCTTCACTTTGGACATGGACTTGCTTTAGCCAATGGCATGTGTGCCAAAGTGCCAATGGGTGATTTCTGAGCAAGTGCGAATGGGTCAGTTCTGAGCCTGGCTTTAAGACACCTTGTATGTTTCTGCTTGCTTGCTTGTGCTTCTGCCATTATATTAAAACAATAACAGCAAAACTGCCCCAGGAAGCTTGCTGTCCCTACAAAGATGAGAGATTTGTGTGGCAGATCTGGACCCTTGAACCTACTGTGTCAATCAGAGTCACGTCAGCCGAGCCCAGTCTGAACCAGCCAACCCCAACTGACCTACACATATATGATTTAACCCAGCCATGATCAGCTGAGCTGCCCCAGCACAGACTAACCTTGATCAGCCAACTTTCATTCAATCTACAGATGACAGGAATATGATGACGACAGGAATATGATACAGGATGGTTGGCCATTCTGTTTTCAGAAAGTTTGTTTCATAACAGTAACTCAAAAATTGATACATTAGGCAATCAAAGAAGATGGAGTCAACCTAAGTTCTCAAGATCCTCCCTTTATTCAACAAACACTGCTAAGTTCCCATGTGCCAGACACGTAGGGATACTATGTAGAACAGCTCTTACAGCCTTTGTCTAGTATAAGGAAGACAGGGAGCACAGAAATCAATGATGAAAATCACCAGCAAATGCTAATATACCTTGATATGATTTATAAAGATGACTGGCTGGCTGCTTTGGACAACTTGGGCAGCGAAGGTCTCTTTGAAGTGAAATTTCAGGCCAGATTTGACTAACAAAGAAAAGGCAGTTTAAGTTCTAGGAGCAGAATGTTCCACACAAAAGGAATGGCTGGTGGGAAAAGACTGAGTGGGCAAGAACGCAGTGCCTGCAAGAAACAGGAAGGACTGTGCTTCCTGTGTGACTGAGGAATCCTGGCTTCTTTTAGGTAGTTAGTGCCTCTTTCTAATTGGAAAAATGTGCTTGCCTAAGTTGGCAAGAGGCCTGTGTCCATTGTAATTTCACTATTCCAAAGACCTAATTATCTTTGATAAACTTGGCTTGGACTTCAAATAAAAATGAAAACCCAACCTCACTCTGTCCTCATTTAGAACAGACATCCGCTGCTTACTCCAATCTTCACTAATAAATGAGCACAAATGAAGTAAAGCAACTAACAGTGAGTTAATGGCCACAAGGGAATACAGGCAAGGCTTCCATCACCAAGCTCAATACAACATAGGAAGCAACATAGTAACAACAGATTTTTAGATTTGTTAAATCTATAGTTCCCTTCTTTCAAATTGATGTTTAAATTTGAGGACAGGTTCTATGTCAAAATGAAGAGTTTGAGCTCATCTTCTGAGGCACAAATAGGTCTTAAGGGTATTTCAGAGAAGCAGCATTCCAGGTGGGGCTGGAGTTTGAGAACTGTAATGAATGTGGCTGTCTTAAAAGAACATTGTTTTCCCCTATTAATTTCCCACTGTGATAATGCAAGAGAGGGTGCAGTTCACCTGGCTGACCTCCACTTATTATTCTGTCACATTGTTTGAATTATTTAACCTCAGCCTCAGATTTATTTATGAAATGATGACAGTAATAACTAACAAGCCACAGGTTGCTAGAGAGGTTAAATAAAATAATATGGCTCTAATTTTTGTATAAACCATGAATAGTCATGTAATTGTGAGGCATTATTATTATTAAAGATGCCCACACCCCCAAAGACTGGACTGTTCTCTATGCCCACAGGACAGAAAACCTGTCATATGATATTTTGATACACAAACATAGCGCTTGAAATAAACATGGCATGTATTAATATTGTCCAAGTGACTATTTATTAATAAATTCTTCAAAGACTCCTAGCAGTAAATTATCACCTTTTCTTTCTCATGATTTCTCTGTGGGCCTAACTGGAAACAGAAAAAGTGTATGTTCCCCTAAATATTTCTATACAGGAATTCTAATTACATTCCATTATACATCAGTGATGAGGAATTTCAAGTAAGCAAAGTACAGCATTTATATGTGGACTTTATTTTTATATTGTATGTAATGGTCTGACAATGTGAGCCCAAAATAAGAATTTTAGAAATCTCATCTCAAAAATCCCTTAATTTTGAGCTAGTCTTATTCTTCAGCGTCAAACATTTAACACCCAAGTTATAACTAGCAGCACACACACACTGCTCTCCTTGTAAGCAGAGGCAGTTAACTTTCACAAGCCTGAATGCTGAGTCCTGGCTGCTGTTGTTATTCAGAAGTTGTGATCTAGAGTTCACCCCTGCTGTTGGTGGCACCACTGAGACTAAATTACATCCTATGGCCTTTGGCTTCTTGGATTGATAAAACTACAACGAACCATACCGCAAGGAACTATCACTTCCTTCATTGTCTTGCTCTAAGAAACTAAGACCGATGTCGCCGGCCAATTTAAAAATGGAAGACATAAAAGTCAAAACCCCATTCTAAATGATGTTTTGCTTGTAAAAATATGTCTCTCCTCTGCCGATGGTTGGCACCGCATATCCAGCCATCTGGCTAAACATGTGTCTCAGCACACCTAGGGTAAGAAGAGAGAACTGGATCCAGTATTTAGGTTGTCAACAGAAATATGAAGACTGATGATGTTTCGCAGGATTTTCTGCTTCACCAAAAAATCTGTCATGGGATTTCTATAGTGATCTTTCTTTGACCAATTGAAAGGTGATCCAATTTATGGAAAATCAATTGTCAGGTTATTTTTTCAGAATGCACTTAATGCAAAAAAATATTGGACCTTAGATTCTGTGCCTCCTGATTTTTTCAAACAAGGTTTGTCTGTCTGGAGCATGTCAGGGGAGGACTTTGAAGAGGCTATATGATGTATTCACATATTTGATAAATAAGATTTGGATTATCAAAAAGCAAGTAGATGTTTGGATGCACAGATGGGCAGGTCCTCTCAATTCTTCCACCCAGTGTAGTTACCATGATCCTCCCCTTCCTAGAGAAATTCCACTCATTCTTTGAGCTCTAAAGTGAATAGTTGCTTATGCCAATGTCTTCTAGGTTCTTTGCATCCTCCCACCTCCAGCCTCCTCCTCCATTTGGTTTTCACCTCTGTGCAGTAGGAGTAATGATAGAAGCAATCAGAAGAATTATAGGAGGAAGGGTAGGAACAATAGGAGCAATAAAAGAAGAGGAAGGGTAGAAGATAGATTTATTGAGAATTTAGTACCAGATGTAGGCTAATTCTTTCACACTCATTACTTGAGTGAATCCTTACAAGGGCAATTATTATCATCACTTTATAGATGATGAGCCTGAGGCGTCAAGATGGTATTTAAATTACCCAGAATTACCCAGCTAGTAAGTGGCAGAAGATCAAATTTGAAATCCAAGCCTAATTCAGTTCAGAAGTTAAAAGAAAACCCCCACCCTCTGTTGCCACATCACACTTTATTGGATTTGCTGGTGTCTTTTGCTCCCCTACCGCCATCCTGAGGGCAAGCCAGTGTCCTTATAGTTATAATGCCTGGCTAGAAGTGAGTGCTTGGTTCATGTTTATTAATGAGTAAAACAAGGTGGCATGTTTCCTGAAGTAAGAATGGTGTGTGGTGAACTCAGCTGGGCTTTTGTGGACAATTATAGAAGTGACCTGGAAACCACACTGTACTCTGACATAACTGAACATGCAAACCCCCATGTAGGGATGGGAACTAGGCATGAATCATTTTAATGTGCAGTCAGACTAGTTCCAGAATCAAGATCCCTTCTGCCTTGGGCAATTCACAATCTCTTGGTCATACTTCAGCTGCCGTGGGATGTTTACATTGCAGGGTTTACACTAGCAGAGAAAGCCGGTGCCCTCTCTATGGCAAGCAAGTGCTAAATGAAGACTGACACCAGTCAGATTTGATCTTAGTGGCTCTTTCATCTCCTGGTGGCACCTTATTTACTCAAGATGAACCCTGACTTTCAAACACTTTGGAGCATGTCCCTCAATTCACTCTCAATGAACACAGGGGATAATTCAGTCCCCACTCTTGCTTCCTCAAAGCCAGCTCAGAAGGATACCACCATCCGTTAGTTGCATCCATTAACCCTATACTCTCCCTCAGGTCTTCCCCGCGCTCTTAAAAGTCAATAAATGTGCACACACTGGTCTGGGAACATTGTAAAAACGTATGACTCCAAAAAGTAACAACAAACGTGCATTTGTATAGCACTTGTGACTTATCAAATGTCTTCCTACCTATTTTGTTAATTGCACTTTTCTCATAATGGTCTATCACATTTTCTCTTGGAGAAAAATTCTTTTTTTTTAAAGATTTATTTATTCATACATACAAGCTGGGGTACAGGCCAGAGGTGTGGGGCGGCGAGAGGGTTCACCAGAGACAGAGTGGGGAGCAGAACAGACAGATCAGAAATACACTGCTGAGGGGAGCAGCGGGCGAGGCAGGAGAGGTCTGTCGCACCATGTGGGATTCTCCCTGGCTGGGAGTCAAACTTGCATCGCGTGCCGCCGACAGCTCCACAGCGCAGCGCTCAACCACTGCGCCACCACGGAGGCCCCTCTTGGAGAAAAATTCTTTTTTTTTTTTTTTTTAAGATTTATTTATACATAAAGGCTGGGGTACAGGCCAGAGGCGGGGGGCAGCAAGAGAGTTCACCAGAGACAGCGGGGAGCAGAACAGACAGATCAGAAATACACTGCTGAGGGAAGCAGCGGGTGAGGCAGGAGAGGTCTGCCCCACCATGTGGGATTCTCCCTGGCTGGGCGTCAAACCCGCATCGCGCGCTGCTGACAGCTCCACAGCGCAGCGCTCAGCCGCTGCGCCACCAGGGAGGCCCCTCTTGGAGAAAAATTCTTAACTCAACTTCAATTTTTCAGATTTAGAGGATTGGAAATATGAAGGATATCATGAAAATCTTTTATTTTTAACAAAAGACACTTCACATCTACTAAATACCTGCTATTGAGGTAAACATAGGACAATAGAGATGTCTGGATAATATTGCTGCTCCCAACCTGATACTTTATAGGAGAATCAAAAACATAACACATTGTAAGTGCTGAGCAAGGTACTGCTTATAAAGGTAAGTACATGAGCAAAAAGGGACTTGAACACTTCACTGCTAGGGTTGACCAGCAGATGGGAAATCAAGAAGTTTTCAGATAAACACACCAGTGTCTCAGTAGAGAAAGACAGAAATGGCTACTGCATTCCAGACACAGGGGATATGATTGTGTCTATGACAATGCCCCTGCTCTCAGGGAGCTTTTAATCTAGTGGACACAAAGAGTAGCAAACAGGCCATTACATTTCAACTCAACTGGAACTTCAAAATGCTGCGATCCTTTGAAAAATGTGCCACTGCATTATAACA
This sequence comes from Scalopus aquaticus, assembly GCA_004024925.1. NCBI lineage: Eukaryota > Metazoa > Chordata > Mammalia > Eulipotyphla > Talpidae > Scalopus > Scalopus aquaticus. Next base: position 49,649 of record PVIJ01008206.1, read on the forward strand.
CACTCCCCACTTCACTCCTATCTTGCCACTCATATAATTATCTTCTGTTATCCCTTCTCACCCACCAAAGACTTTGAGTATCTGATTCATGGACTTCCATTCTATCTCAACCCTTGCTTCTTGTCCCGCATCTCAGCTTCCTCCTAGTTGCATCTGTCAGCTGACCACATGTCACATTCTTTACAACAGGAACAGTGATAAATAAAAGGACCTGAGTATGTGTATGAACCCTGTTGTGAGGGTACTACAACAGTCAGAGTGGCCTGTGAAAGATTTCAGTTAGGCCAGTGTGCACCTTTATTCAAAATCCACAATCTTCCTTCTGCATTAAGTTCTATCTTTTCAATAAGCCTACAAGTGTCTCTATAAGGTAGCCCTTGCCTGCCTCAGCCACAACAGTAATCTCCTGCTTTCTCATATAGGGTCAAATTCATTTTATGCTTCAGGATCTTTGAACTTACTTTTCCACTGCCTGGAACCATCTTTCCCCAGTTCCTCCCACTGCTGACTCTTTCCTATCATAAATCTCACCACCATGTGTAATTACTCCTAGCCTCAGGAAATCCCCAGGACTGCATTCAGCTTCTTTAAAAGCTTAGCATGCACCATACTTGAAATTACCCTTTGTTTATTTATTACAGTTAATTTATTATTCCTAATTCCCCCTTTAGAGTATAAACCCCTCGGTCATCTAGCTTATTGTGGTCATCACTGTGTAATCAGTGCCTTGAATGGCCCAGAAGACACAGACAACTCAGATGTTTTTGGAATAATTAAGTTTGGAAACACTGAGTAATTTCTCCACCAAATTACCTTCCTTTGCCATAGCACTTAATCTATACACAAACATGAGTTATGGGGAAATTAATCAAAAACCTTGCTTACCATGCACCACCAATGGCAGGCCAACATGGAACACTCACAACACTAATGACATTAGTCTCCCAGGCACCTTCCAGACACTCTCTTGGCTCAGGTGATTCTGGTGTACAATTAGTGGGCAAGAAATGTACCAGCTTCCCTATTATGTCCCCTCACAAGTGAGCCAGCACTGGCTAGGTGCCCGGGAAGGCAGAAGCTGGTGAGGCCCCGCCTCTTTGGGCTGCACACAGTTCATTAGAAGATTGGGTAAATTAGGCTGATCTCTGTAGAAACAGAGATGGTGGTGAAGGAAAAATGGAAAATAATTCCACTGATCATAGGCTGAGGAAATGTTGTGGCTGGCAGAAAGAAAATACCTTTTCATAGTGGGAAACAGTTTGAAATATCCGCTCTTTAGTCCAATGTCCAGGCAGATCATGATGTATATGGACTTAGCTATGCAACCCTGGAGGGAAAAAGCTCCCTAAGAAGCACTACACTTAAGGCCCCATGCACACATTCCTGGATGAGCCGAATTTTTATTTGAGCATTCCCTGTGGCTGTGGACACCATACCTGTCTCTCAATGTACTGTGTGCACTCTACTTTTTTTTCCCCAGTAGCTAATGTAAACATACCTTAAAGGATCATAAACGCTTGGATTAACATCAGTCACGAGATCTTGAGCACATATAAATTTAAATGGCTTTGTTGATTACATTTCCACTTAGATAAATTCAGCAACCTAACACATTAAAGGAGACCAGGATTCAGAAAAGCAAGATTTATTTTTTTGACCCTAGAATTTGGTTACAGCCTCTGAAAAACAAAACCTAGGTTAAAAAAGATAATCACTATCATTTCTGGAAGACTCACTATGGGCCAGGTGCTCTGGATACATAATCTTGTTTCATCATCACAATGACCCAGGGGAGTATTTTATCAATAAGGACATAGGTCAGGGAGGACGTTTTACTCTCCAGCGCATACCTAGTGAGACTGCAGCTGACTACAGTCCAGGCAGTCTCCTCTAACCAAGGAGCACCCCCACCTTCCTCTTTCCAACCTACTGTCTCCTTAAATCCAGATCGCCTTTTGGGACCTACAGATTCACAAGCACTGAATATCCTGTCTCAGTGTCACTAGTATGTGCTAGTATATGTTCCTGATGCCAAAGCAACGCCATTGTTAATACTTGTCTTTGCAATAAAATCAAAGTGGATTCAAGCTTAGCTCTATGATAACGTGACTCACTCTCAGGCAGGTGGGAGAGCAGCCATTCTCCATGTGAGCTATGTACTAATAGATGAGGACAAAACAACGAAGAAGCAAGTTTGCATTCTACCATCTAAACAGTGCTAATCCATTGATAAAAGCATAACATTGTGGTAAATGGTATGAAAGGAAATGAATGATATGGGGTTTCCCAACCTCATTCAGGGAATTTATAGAAAACCTCCATGAAGGTATGCAGGAGCACAGAGCTGAGGCAAGGCTGGGAGCACTCCTGAAGAGCACTTCAGATAGAGGGAACACCCCAGGGAAAGATACCCAAGCAGGAGAAATTAGTCTCTTTTGAGAAGGGCAGGAATCAATGCCTGCTACAGGCCATTCCAGCAGCTTTCCCATCAGAGGCTTCCACCCACCCTATGAAGTGGTGCTATTACAATCCATTCCCCTGGACAGGTAAGAAAAGTGTCACCCAGGATGAGGAAGTCAATCTTGCCTGTGGCAAGCCAATAAATGGGAGCCAATAAATGGGAGATTCAAACCTAGGTACTCTAGCTCTGAGCCTTCAATATTAATTCATTGGCTATAAGGAAGTCAAGGCACAGAAAAGTTAAGTAATGTATCCAACGTCACACAGTAAGGGAATAGTGGATGTAAACAAAACTCAGGCAGTCTATATCTGGAGTCTCTTGGTCTAGGACAAACCATAGTCCTATGCTGCCCTATGACTAATTCTAGATGCCAGCTATAGGGCCTGGTGCTCTTTGCAGGGGAGGGGACATACCCACTCTGCAAAATAGCAGTGCCTATAGCAGAGCTAGAGTGGCATACTGTTGACATGATGACTGGAAAGCAATGGTTTTGGAGGTCTTTGCCTCCTCCACCCACTCTGGCCTGACTGGCACCCATACTAGAGGAATACCAGAGATTGTTTCTTTCCCTGGGCCTTAGAATGTTCCCCTTTAGCACAGAGCAGTTCTTATATTGCTGCTCTTTTGTAGGAAGAGCAAAATCTCAAATGTCTTTCAGTTGGAAGCCTAAAGATCTTTCCAGAGATAATAAAAATGATATGAATCAACTTGGAATCTTTTCCTCCCAAACTACACATTTTGGTCATGTCTTTTCCCCCTCTCGGTGGCATGCCAGTACTTCACCTATGTAGCAAGAAATCGGGTCCTCCTCACAGCCTGACACTTGTGATAGCAGCAGTTTCTGCCATCCACCTGGCCAGAGATAGTCTGTTAGTCTTGGGTATTTATGGCCCAAGGGAGAGGTGTCTTCATGGGCACCTAGTCAGGTAAAGGAGTAAAATAAAAATAAAATGCCTCCTGCTTCTGCTGTTACCTGCTACTCAGAGCCTGTCACGCAAGCATCCTTGGCATTGTGTTTGGACACAGAGACTGGCATCCCATCAGCCAGAGCACTTTTCTATTACCTTGTTCCCTCCCACCTTTCCAGTTTGTCCCTCTTTCTGGTATTAGTAGATGACTGTGGCTCGCAGGCCAGTGCTTAAATGATTTCGTCTGTCTCTGGAGATGCCAAACAAAATTTTCTACTGAAAATGGCCTCTGGTCTTTTCTATCAGAAGCTTCCACCAGCTAGAGACCTCAAAGGGGGCTCATCTGAGCCTCCTTTTTAAACGTAGAAGAGAAAATCCTGATGTTGCCTCTAGACCTCTAGATTATGTATGGCTTGGTGCTATGAAGTTCCATGGTGAGAGGGTTTGTCTTTCCCTTTGCACCATCAGGCCCCTCCTAGTTCAAAAGGTCCCAGGTCACCGTATTTTTCTTACTGCCTGTTAGAGCAGATGCTGCTGCCTCTTCTCCTGACAGGGCTGTCATCAGGGACCCCAAGACTCAGTTTCTTATTTCTCCTACTCACTGAAAATGATTATACCCGAAAATGTTTTTATTCTCTACCATGGCAGTAAAACTGATTCACCTCAAAGCTGACAGAGGTGATTTTTAAAAAATTCCTTACTTGTTTTTTTTTCCTCTTCTCTGGTCTCCTCTTCCCTTTCCCCTGCCTTCCAGCCTTGTGAGACCCTGCTGTTCTCCTTCAGAAATGTCCCAGAGGAGGCTAAGCCCACCAACTCTTTTGAGTGAAGAAGTGAGAACTCCTCCTCTAGACTTGATTCATACATTATAAAAGTCACAGGGGATGCTCCCCAGGATTCTGAAACATGTATTCAATCAAACATCAAGCTCTGTCCAAATTTAGTCCATCTTTCAGGGTCAGGATACTCCCTCCTGCATTGGTTATTTGGACTTCAGCCATTTTAGAAATCCATCCAATTAGGTCATCTCTTCCTCTCCCTTTACTGCCCTACCAAGGGTATTTGGGAGAGATTTTTATAGATCTGTGATGCTGTTTGATGCTGGCCCTAACCAGAGTTTTAGGCTGATACTTAATATAACAAAATAATTCAAATGCCTCTTGCTCTCCCTGGAAGCTAGCAAAGTACAGAAGTATGGTTCTGTCAAGTCATACATTCTCTGCTGAGCAGTTTCCTGTCCTTTAATTCTAAGGGACAGACATTGCAGTGGAATATGCAGATCAACAATTAGGAGGCTGTATTTAACCCTTGAACTGCAGAATTACACTCTCATAAATTTAAGTCATATTCGCATATGCATTATGTGTTTGCACTTTTTCATTAAAAATAAAGCTAAATGAACTCAAATGACAATCTACAGAATGGGAAAATATTCACAAGCATATCTGAAAAGAGTCTAGTATCCACAGTATATAAAGAATTCCTACAACTCAACAAAGACAACTCAATTTAAAAATGGGGGAAAAACTTGAACAGACATTTCTCTAATGAAAATACACAGATTGCCAATAAATACATGAAAAGATGTTCAGCATCATTAGTCATTAAGGAAAGGAAAATAAAACCACAGAGAAATGCCACTGCACAGTCACTAGGATAGCTAATATAAAGAAGATAGATGATGCAAAATATCGAGAAACTGAAAAAAAGGTCAAGAAAAAGACAAAACCAGCAAACTGATCATATATCTGAGGCATACAGGGAAGGAGGGAGGAGACGGACGGGGGGGGGGGGTCAGAGTAGTGATGTTCATGGGCGATATGGTAGTCAGAGAACTATGGGGGCTACACCTGAGAAGAAATCGATAACTGTACAAAAATGAACAAAAATGTAAGAAAATAAAAAAAATTAAAAAACTAAAAAGAAAAAAAAATGGTAAGTGTTGACTAGGATACGGGGAAATTGGAACCCCACTCCTCTGCTCTTTGCCCAACACTACAGGATTGCTGATAAGAATGACTTTGTGCAGCTACTGTGGAAAACAGTTTGGAAGTTCCTTAGAAAGTTAAATATAGACTTATGCCTTAACCCAGGAATTCCATTCTTCATATATAACATATATATAACACATATATATGACATATTTATATATATATATAAATATGTCACATATACATATACATACACACACACACACACACACACACACATATATATATATATACATATATATAAAATAACTGAAATCAATAACTCAAATAGATGCTCTAACACCAGTGTTCATTGTAGCATTATTCACTATGGTCAAAAGGTAAAAACCACCTAAGGTAGGGCCTCCCTGCTGGAGCAAGGGGTTAAATCTCAGCCTCTGAAGCTATCCGCAGCCACTGCAGCATGAGTTCAATCCCCAGCCAGGGAGATTCTCATATGGCACAGCAGACCTCTCCTGCCTTGCCCACTGTTCCCCTCAGCAGTGTATTTCAGTCAATCTGCCTGTTCTGCTCCCCACTCTGTCTCTGGTGAATCCTTTCACCCCTTCACACCTCTGGCCTGCACCCTAGCTCTTCTATGCATAAATAAATAAATCTTTAAAAAAACACCTAAGGTAAAAACAATCCATGAGTAGAGGAATGGATAAACAAGTGTATTATGTGAGTAAAATGGAATAGTATTCAGCCATAAAAAGGAATGTAACTCTGAAAAATGCTACTATATGGAAGAACCTTGTAAACAATATACTAAGTGAAATGAAGCATACAGAAAAGGATGGATGTATAATTCCACTTATATGAAATATCTAGAATAGGCAAATTCCTAGAGATAGGAAGTAGGCTAGAGCTGGTTAGAGACTGGGGGACTGGAGAAATGGGGAATTATTACTTAAGAGAGTTTCTATTGAGGTGATGAAAAAGTTTTAGATATAAAGAGTGGTGATGGATGTACATACAACATAGTGAAATGCCACTGAACTGTATAATTAAAAATGGTTAAAATGGCAACTTTATGTTATATGTAATTTGCTACTACAAAAAAGTCATGAAAAAAACTTTAAGACAAAACTAAATATTTTCATGATCATATTTCTTTTGCAATTCCCTCAACTAAATTTCATAGTCAGAACTCAAAATCAGATCTGAATTCTCTCTCTCAGTACTTAATCCATTACAACATTTAGCTTGATTTTTCAGTGTCTTTGCCTATTTACTGATTCACTGAATCATTTTTCTATTTTTGAGAGATTTATAGAATGTCTAGTAAGTGCTCAATGATTAAAAATTGGTGATGAGGGGCAGATCTAAGAAACAGATGCCAATGTGGGGACATTATCAGGTATGCTCAGAGACTTGGTACGTGCTACCCCAGTTAATATTCCATTTCACATTATGAAACATTATTCCCCTGCTTCTATGGCTGAGGACATAAGACAAAGGCAGGACAGGTGAATTCACTTGTAGTAAAGCAGCAGAAACTGGGATCAGAACCTCGATCTGCCAGATGCAAGCCCTGTGCGCCTCAAGTTGTTTTTTCCTCTCTCTCCATCTCTCCCTCCCTCCATCTTTCACACTCCCAAATTCCCTTGGATTCTTGGCTCTCCCCATTGCTTTCAAGAAGTGGAGACAGATTCAGAAGGGGAAAAAAAGCCTTGAGAGAGCTTTAAGTTCAGGGTCAATAAAAGCTGCTCATGTTCCAGGTGGGGACAGGAACAGATCTTGCAGCAGCCACTCTACCCCAGGGGTTTGTCTGCAAGTATGACAACTTGATGGCACCAGGCACAGCAAATAAAAAGACAGCTGTTGCAGGCAAGGGGAGCCGGCAGGCCCCCGAGCCAGGAGCCAGCCAAGCGGCAGGTGTGCTCTCTGCTCTCTGTGGGTTGCCAGACAGGACAGCAGCGGGTTCTGCCAAAGGCTCAGCTCCCCGTGTTGGTTAGCAGCACATGCCTGAGTCTCTGCAAACTCCTCCAGGCTGGGAAATGATCAAGGGGCCTGAAGGCCAGCCCCGGCAAATCGCAGGCCCACTTTGCAACCATGAGCAGACAGACCAAGAAAAGCAGGGAGCAGGACCCCATAAGGAAAAATAGAGGCAGTTCAGACTCAAGGCAAGGCCAAGGGCTTCAGACCAGCTGTGCCGCCCCAGATTTCATCTCTCTGCTGCTTCTTTTTGAGACTGCACTGAAGAATTTCTGTTTCCCCCCTGTAAACACACAAAGCTTGTTCCTGCATTCATAAGAGCTTTATTATCTCTGCATTTGGGGAACCAGTACATTTGCAAATCAGCAAGGGAGGATAAGAAACTCAGAAAATGAGTAGTTCTTTCCTTTTCTACTTACCAGTGAATTCTCAGGTCATTACAAAACAGTGCGCTCTGCCTTCATTTACTCTATCACATGAGGTCTTAATGCACCTCACAGTCTACTGCTCATTAATACTGCTAAGGAGCATTTGTGGAGTATTTAAAATTGGTCTGCTCGCTCTCTCTTTCTCTGCTCATTCCCTGTGGTGCAGTCCAGTTTCTGGGATGAAGTTCAATCAATAAACACATTCTTTCTGTCTGTTGAGACTTTCTGTCTTCCAATTAGAAGAGAGGGGCAAAACATGCTGCTTTATTATATGGAGACAGCAGTCAATTTTGGCTCAATGCTGAGTGGGAAATGCTGATTTTTCAGATGTTTGTGTAGCAGGAACAACAAAGCATCCACTTGGAAAGCAACAGGATTTTTCTTAGCCAAACTACACACAAATGGGTCCTTTCGGCAGCCGCGCAAGGAGGAAGAGAGCGTGAACGTGGCCCTAGGACAATGGCGGCCACTCTTCCAGACCTGGGACTCGTGATTCGACAGGAAGTGGCCACACAAAACCCTTTAAGATGGCCTGTCTCTGGGTTATGAAAACCCTGCCTGGCCAAGCGAGTTATCAAATCCCCATATGGTCTGGCTCTTTTGGCCCATGGGAGGCAAAGCACTGAGATGAGAAGCACACACCACTGCAAGGCTGATGTTCACGCGCCTCTCACTGGAAAGCTAAGTCCTCTGAGGCCTTTACACTTTTAAACATCATGAACAGGCTTCTTGCTTCCCAGAAGATACTGCTGTGGACTATTTGGGACTAAAAACTTTCAACTAAAAGCTCAGAGGCAAGTTAGGGAAGGCTCCACGCCTGTGGTTCCCCATTAGCATTGCTACACCGGGAGCCAGAATGGGGGCCGGCCGGGGAGGAGAAGGAAAAAGGGGAGGGAAAAAGGAATGGGAGACATGGAAGGAGGGAGGAAAAACACACACTGGTCTGAGAGTCAGGAAAAAAGAGCTTTACTTACAGTTTGCCAGTTATTAATTCAATGACATAGCATAAGACTTACTCTCCTCTCATTTAGATGGAGACGATTTAAAACTAAAACTTGAAGAGTTTTTATCACAGGTATGTGAATTGAAGGTCAAATTGGAAGACCAGTCTGAAGGCACTTTATCACCAACCATACCCAAATAAAACTATGCCACCTTGAGGCCACTCACAGCACAAAGGTATTAGAGACACACACACACACACACACACACACACACACACACACACACACACACACCCCTTCAAGTCTTGAAAAGCATTGTACGATTTTACCCAATGACTATTGAAGGTGTGACAAGGAGGATTTACACCACAAACAAGGCAAAATCCCCTTAAAAAGCTTTTTAGATGTCTTTTTCCAACATCCCTTTTTTTAAGTCTCTCGTGCTGAAGTGGCCCTCTGCTGCTGACCACAACTCTCACTGTCCCCTTCCTTTTAGTCCTTCTAGTCTTCTATGACACTATTGCCCCAAATAGATTGCTGACTTATGTAGAGAAATCTACTTTCTCTTTGTCTAGCTTCTTCAGCTCAGCAGCTCTACCCATTTCCTGATCTGTCCAACCAAAACCCAACAGCTAAGCGTTGTCAACATGGCGTTCTTCCTAAGAACTGGGGGAATGAGTAGACTATGGACACATACTTGCACGGCTATTTCCTATTATACCCTTAATAATAATGACCTTGTCTCCAATGAAACCTGATCATAACAGAAGTCATAATAGCACAAAACCCATGACATTACAAATCAACGTGATCATTTATTGAGCACCTACCATGAGTAAGACTTTCTATAAAAATTACACTATGGTCTCTCTCACAGAAGACCTAAATTAAAGGTGTCATCCTGTCCTTCAAAACTAGATCTTGTTTTAGGGTTCCCAGGAGACTTGACCTTACATGGTGCTATGTCCTCATAATTTCATTAATGTCACTCAACAGGTGAGGAAATGGAGCTCAAAAAGGCAGGTAAACTTAACTGACATCCTCAGAGTAAGAGGCCGAGTTGAGGATTGAGTCTACACATCAGCTTCCAAACCCCTTGGTGCCTCCACTAGGATTTCAATTATAGCCCCCACTTCTTGTCTTTGTGTCTCCATATGTCCAGACATAGATAGACCTATATCTATTCTTGTATTAGCTATGGGGTGGTCCTTTGAGAGAGAGATATTTGGCTTATAGCATCTGATATAATAAGTTGTCCCAGCCACAATTTATCTCTTTATAAGATACAAAGCCTCTAAAATTGCCAAAAGACATCTCTTTTCATTGGCAGGACCAAGTTTTACCTTTTCCAAGAAACAGGAAGAAGATCAGTGTGGTCAGAATATATGTAAAAGGGAAAGACATGTAAGAGATAAAGTTGGGGGTGTAGGAAAGAAACAGATTGCACACAGTTTCAGAAAGCCAGAGCAAGAGGTTTAGATTTTATTGTGTGAAGGAACTCTACTGCAGGTTTTATAGAAGACCTTGACATTTTCATTTCACATTTTTCTATGATCACTCTGGCTGCTGTGTGGAGAGTAGACTGGAAGGGAAAATGTTCTGGCAGTGTGGCTAGTCAGGATACTGTTATAGGGTCCAGGTAGAAGGTAGTCTTGATCTGAGCTAAAGTAGTGGATGAGAAATATGGAAGAGTAGATACATGAAAACAGAGTATGGAGTAAAGTCAATAGAGATTGTTTCTGCATTAGACTTGATAGTAAGGGAAATCAAGAGAAGATTTGTCTTGAATCAATGAAAAGATAAGGGTGTTTTTCACTAAGATGGAGCAAGAGCAATTTGGGAAGGAAAGAAAGAAGGCTTCATATTAAGTTGAGATGCCTATGGGCTAGTACGGCTGGCATTAAGGGATAAATCTAAAATCTAGATTCAGGAGTCATGGACACATGAACAATCTAACTACAGGATATGGTGAGATTACAGGGGGAACATGTGCAGAAAGAAAGATAACAGGAGCCAAAAGATGACCCTGAGTTACTAAAATGGAAGATGAGGCAGCAGTAAGGTAAACTGAGGCAGAATGCAAACACAGTAGGGGGAAACAGAGTATGAAGTCTCAGAAGCCAAGAGAATCAAGGCTGTCAGCTGCATCTGAACTGTTCTACCAAATCTTCAGAGGGCGGCTCCTTCTTGTCATTCTTACATCAACTTACATGTTACCTCTTCTGAGCAGGATTTCCTGTTCATTCAATCTAAAGTAATGTGTATTAGCTTCCTGGTGCTAATGTAATAAATTACCCCAAAAATGGGCAGCTCAAAACAACAGAATTTTATTTTCTCACAGATCTGGAAAACAGAAATCAGATATCAAGATAACAACAGGGGCATACACCCTCTGAAGTTTCTAGAACAGAATCCTTCCTTGCTTCCTTCAGCTCCTGGTGGGTCTAGGCATTCCTTGCTTTGTGGTTACATTACTCCATTCTCTGCCACTGTGTGGTCCCACTGCCTCCTTTTCTCTGTCCCAAAGTTTTTTCTATCTACCCCATTAACCCCCAAAGAAAGAAAAAGTGACAGCAAAAATTCCTCTCTCTGCCTCTCTTATAAAGACACATGTGACTGCGTTTAGAGCTCACCTTGATAATTCAGGATAAGCTCCTTCTCTCAGAATTCCTAACTTAATTACATCTTTTGCCATGTAAGGTATTACAGGTTCCAAGGACTAGCACTCAGTCATATCTTTTGGAGCCTACCATTCAGCTATATCATACAAGACATACTACCTGATTCCAACTCTGTTTAACACTTATTGTTATTGTTCTTATTTATTTCTAAATCGATTTGTTAGTTTCATTCTTGTCTTTCCATCAGAGTATAAGCATGGTGAGAGCAGGGAACTTCCCTGCCTCTAACCCCTGAAGTTGAAAATAGTGCCAAACACAGAACCACCACACTGGCTATTTTTAAATGACACAACTGAGGGTTAAAGCCAGTAGTTTTAAAACTTATTTACCTACCTCTTTGCCCAGTCAAAAACCTTTGCTCACATGTAGAAAACAAAAAACTTTAGCTTATATCTAACATGAGATTAGTTAGAACAGATTTGAGTTGGAAGGAAGGGTGGGAAGCTGGGAACTCTAGACCTTTGTTCTCCAACTCTTTTTAATGATGTGCCTTAGAGATGTAAGAAACTGTCTAAAGAACACACAATCTTTTAAAACCTTGGCTCAAATTAATTGCTTTGGAGAACTAGGCACAGAGGAACTTGGAGGAAATGGGACACTAAACAGACATATTTTCATGGGTGAGCTGGCACAGGCAGCTGAGATAGGCCAAACTGCTAGGGTAGCAAACAGTTACTGCTGGAAAAAGATGCGATACAGGTTAGAGGACTGAACAGTTAACTTTGATTCAGCTTATTCATGGCTATTGAAAATCACATGGTCTATCTTTCCCAAAATGTACCTTGGTGCCCTGATAAGATGAGTCTAAGTTTTCTCCCATCCTCAGCTGGGTATGGGAGAGGCCGGAGAAGGCAGTGCTTAAAAATAAGACTCTACAATCAGAAAGTCCAGGGAATCCCAGTTTCTTGGCTATGCTCTTGAGCCAAATGCCTAACATTAAGTACCTCATTTTCCCCATCTGTAAAAATGGGGATAACATTAACACTTACTTCCCAGGGCTATTATAATTCACATTAAGCACTTAGTACACCATCAGATGTAGATAAAGCTTGCAATAAACTGTAATGATGACTATTTATTATTATTAAGTATTTGGGTTTGCAGATGTGAAGGGCAGGTATTCTTGAGTAGCTCATAATTTCCATTTCCTGACTCTAACAAAATGACTTATCACTCAGGCAGAAGAGGTTCATTCACTCATATTCATTCACTCATATTCATTCACTCATATGAAGAGGTTCATATTCACTCATTCATTCATTCATCCATCCATCCATCCACTCCATCAGAAAATATTCATTAAGTAGCTCCAATGTCTCAGAGACTGGCTAAGCTGAAAAGATAAAGAAGTAGCTAAGACAAATTTTCATTTCACATAGAGTTTACCTTTTGGTGATAAAGACAATAAGAAAGCTCTTTGGGAAATCTTGGACATGTCCATTTCCTTGATGTGTTTATTCTTCATCTTTGAATAAAGGATACTTTAGGACTTTAATCTGGTCTGTGCTCTGCAATGCCAGTGTCCACCCAAGACAACCCACCCATTTCAGAGGTGCTATCCTGACCTGCTTGCTGCAGGCCTACAGCAACTATCTACGGCAATGTCGAAAGCCCATTCCCATATAGTCTATGATGATGATGACGACAACGACGATGATGATACCATTACATGAAACTACTATTTGCGGAGTCCCTCTTAAGTACTTGGTACCAGGTGTGCTAGTTTATACAAATTACCTTATTTAAATCCTCACACAAACCTAAGAGCTAAGTTCTGTTCTGATTCTCATTTTAGGTAAAGGAAATGAAAATCAGAGAGATTATGAAACTTGTACTAAAATGTTACTTCTGAGTGACCTACTTGAGATTTGCCTTGATTCCAGGGCCCCTAGCTCCATGGGTTCCCATGTGGTCTTCAAGGAGCATGCGCGACACTCCCAGCAGAGGTTGCATGAAGAGCTGTGTGTGCATGGAGCCAGGCTGTTCAGCCCACAGCCCACTGATGCCCCGGGCAGGACTCCATGCCCTGTGCTTGGCACTGCTGTATCCAAGTTAACTGACCACTGACTTTGCTTGCATGAGGACTGTCTGGGCTTCTTAGGATGATCTGTGAGGATGAGTACCTTTCACCTGCTACCAAGGCTGTAGAGCCTCAAGGGAGAGAGAAGAAATGATTCTACATCTGACTGACTGGAAGACCATGGGCAAGTTACTTAGCTTCTCTGATCCTCATATTTCTTACCTATAAAAGGACCCTAAAAACAAAACCTACCTCATGGGTAGTTGGAAAGCTTAATGGAAATAATTCAAGAAAGAACTTGGCACAATGCCTGAGATGTAAAGAGAACCCAAATGCTTGGGAGATAAGAAGGGAGGGAGAGAGTGCGTGAGGGAGAAAGAGTTTAAATCCAAGCTAATTATCATTTGTCCTTGTCTGTGCTTCTTCTCTCCATACTTTCAATGTACCCATTAGGCAAATATGTGGACTTCTGAAAAGCACTGACCTCTCAAGTCCTTTAAGTCCTAACCTCTAGAAATCGCTCAGTCTCTCTAGAACAGAGACACCATTCAACAAGGAGAGATAAGTCCCTTCCTCGTTGCAATTGCCAGGTCTGTGGCTCAGACTTGGTAACTTTAGGGTAGTTTCTGGATGAAAAGAAATTCCAAGAAATTCAGCCTTCCTTTTTAAAGCTGGATAATATTCTGTTGCATGCATTTACCACATTTTACTTATCCATTCAGTCATGAACAGTCATTTTAATTATTGTTGTTTTTTGCTACCTTTTCTTTTATACTATTGAAATGGTACTATTTTTTATATTAGAAGCGGAAAAGAAATATTCACATAGAGTGTGGGTTTTTGCCAGTAGTGAGGCTTTTCTAAGCAAACAACATAAAACTGCATACATTAGTGGTTAAGACGTCCTTCAGAATCACACAGACTTGGATCTGAATTTCTGTGCCACCATGCACTAGCTGTGTGGCTACAGACAAAGTGTTCAGTTTCTTATTATCTGATGCCTCTCATCAACACCCTAGACGTTGGTGAGCTGCTTCATGGGGTTTTGAGGCTTGCACCCAAAGTTAGGCACAGGGTCAGTGTGCAGAAATAGCGCCAGGAGAGACTGGCTTTCTTTTGGTTCCTCCTGTGTTCAAGTACCCTCCCACCTGCCCCGGAGACTTTCCACAGGCTGCTCCCTCTGCCTCAGACTTTCTTCCTTCTCCTCTGCTCAACTCCACATGCACCCAAGAAGATATCCCTGCCCGCCTTGACAGGATCAACGCCCCATCACACAGGCTCATAATTAGGTGGACTTGCCTTTCCAACAGTTCACATTCCCCCAACACTACTATATCTAACCCACAGCAGATACTCAGAAAATATTTTTACAAGTAAATGTGAAAATAAAACCCTGGGAAAGTAAATACAATTCCAATTCTCAGAGTAGAGGCTTGGCATTTGCCTAGGCAGACAACACTACTCTACAACTTTCTCCCCTCGTTTGCTCCCAGATCTCCATCCCAGTGCTCACCTTCTGAACTCCCTGCCCTGTCATCCTCACATGCCCTCATTTTCCAAGTGGGTCCTGCAGTGAAAGCAGGAGGGAAGAAACTACAAAGCTTGCTAAGGTTTAAAGATGCGCTCACCTGAAATTGCCCAATTTATCCCACGGGCTCAGCAGGAATATAGTGTTTGGAGAAATTATGCTTCTGAGCTGCCAGGATATATTCAAACAGCCAAGAACAAAAGTTGGCCCAAATGGGACACATCCAGAGAACAGCAAATATGCACAGTGAGCTCACCAGCAAGGTATTTTCATTTCTCAGGGGACTCTCCAAGAATGTCTGCCTATGGGTAGGTCCCTTCTCTTAGGTTCTAGGGCAATTCTTATCAAATGGTTTTTAAAACTAAAGCCCTGAGTAGGGAGGAAAGAGCGGAACTGCTCATATTTATGATTGTCAGAGTGTGGGTTATAACAGTGTAAATTGTTTCTAGGTGGTCTTGGAAGATAAAAGGTGATAAAAAAAAAAAAAAACAACAACCATGGGCTCTGGAATTTGCATGCCAGGGTTCAAATCCTAGCTCTGACATTTACTAGTCACGTAACCTTGGACAAGTTTCCTATCTTCTGGGTGCCTCAGTTTTCCCATCTATAAAATGGGGGTGATAGTAGTACCCTTTTGGAATTTACTTTGAATCGAACAGGCTCCATCTCATCACTAATGGCCATGTTGAGATTTCTAGGTGAATCATTTATGCTGCCTGGCTCAGCAATCAGCAACTTTGAAAGAAAAAAAACTTGAGCCTGCCTGCTGATGGTGCCAGCAGATCCCACACAGCAGTCTTCTGTCTAACGACTCTTGTCAATCAATCCAAACATTTCAAAATAGTTGACCTAAACTCAATTCATTTCCCTTCCTCTAAAATTTCCCTGTTCCTCACCCTGGTGAAACACACCTTGGAACTGACGGAGGAGATCTAATGCAAAATAAGATTAGAACCAGGCCTACACAAGGAAGTGGGGGTAGAAGGAATCAACATAACCATGAGCACAATCCCTAGGTGCCAGCACCTGAGTTACAAAGCATAGATAGGAGCTAGACTGCAGTCTGGGGGCAAAGATAAGGAGATTGAGCCCACCGTAGAATCTCCCGTCTCTTTTCCAATTCTAGTTAGCCAGCAAACAGAAACCTTCCTCGAAGATGAGCCCCTCCCAACTGAAAGAAGGCTCTATCAGTGCCATCCGTGCAAGAATTCGGGGCAGCCATTTCTCTGCCCACCTGTGCCTATGCAGGTGCTCTCCTTTACCAACTCTGTCCCTCTGCAGGGCAGCGGCCTGCCTGTCTGCCCGTGACCTGCACCATGCAGGCCTCACTTAGCAAACCTGCCCCCCACTTCCGGGGCAGCTCTTTCTGCCCGCTTGTGTCTGTACAAGTATTCTTCACTTTCTTGTCCTAATACACCTGTTCCTTAAGTATAACTGAGTCTCTGCCTCGTGGAGAAACTCGCTGTGTGCCGCCAAAGGGAGCGCTGGTGAAACCTTTCTCAGAGTAAACCCAAGGACCCCGCTCCGCTCTCAAATCCATCGACTCTAAAAACGACATCATATCTACAAACGCCATCAGAAATTCCCCTTGGTTCTGGACCCAGATTATGATCCCTATTCTCAAATACAGGTGTTTTTTTTTTGTTTTTTTTTTTAATATCACAACCTGATTATTTTCTGTGTACATATAGAAATAATTCTTGGGACACAAAGGTCAGTCGACATTCTTCCTCACAGGATTTAAATATCTAAAAAGTGAACACATAAGTACTTACATGGGTGTCTCATATATAGTAAACGCTGAATAAATACAAGCTTTTCCTGTTGTTTAGAGTGGAATTGGTAGAACATTTGACTAGAGCAGTTTTTAGATGTTTAATTAGTTCCATAGTGTCATAAAATTAAAAAGTTTCCTCCCCCTTATTTCCAATTTTCATTTTACATATTAAGGTTATTGAAATGATGCACTATATCACACTATTCTATAATATAAAGCATATCTTAAAGCCTCAAATTAAAGATTAACATGTTTCAGGGAGGGAAATGCTATTTTTATTTCAAACTGAAAACAAGCCAAAAATATACTGCTCTTTGTTGAACCCATTTTGAATTATGTACTAGATAAATCAGAATTTCTAGAAGATTCTGCCTCCTTGGAGGGCCCTGCCAGTATCTTTTATTCCCAAAACACACCTACCCCCAGTCCCAGCACTGATCACTTGGTACTGTAATTGTTTCTTCGCTGCTCTGCCTCACTGCCCTGACTCCCACAGAGCAGCCTAACTCCGCAACCCCTGCGGGCCTGGCCTCCACTAATCCTAGAGGTATTCCCAGCACCTTGCACACAATAGGTGGAATGAATAAATCACACTTGACCCTCATTTCCAGCTGACCTCACAGGTCCTTTCTCCCACCCTTGCAGGATGCTACTGTTCACTTCCTATGAGCTCTTGCCCCAGGAGATTCCTAAATTCATTCTGGTCTCACCTATCACTCCCTTAGCAGAGGCCTCTCCTGACACCCTGTGTAAAATGCCTCAGTTTCTCTCTCCTTTCCCCACACTCTGCTATCACCACCTACATCCTAATGCATGCCTGTTTGCTTACTTGTGTGCTTGCAGTCTCCTCCTCTGGAATATAAACTCCATGAAGACAAGGACTTGGACTCATTTGTTCTGTGTTGCATACCCAGACTCTAACAGTCATGCAGAAAGGGGCAGACAGCCAAGCAGGCCACACAAGGATGGCTTGAGCAGCATCCCTTGGGGAAAAGTCATAAAAAAGAGCACAGTGGCAGATGTGGGAGCCTCTCTGCCCATTGCATCCTGGAGCAGCAGGATGTCAAAAAGTTAAGATGTCGGGCCTCCCTGGTGGCGCAGCAGTTAAGTGCTGCACTGTGGAGCTGTCAGCAGCGGTGATGCGAGTTCGACGCCCGGCCAGGGAGATTTCCCCATGGTGCAGCAGACCTCTCTTGCCTTGCCTGCTGCTCCCCTCAGCAGTGTATTTCTGTCAATCTGCCTGTTCTGCTCCCCACTCTGTCTCTGGTGAACCCTCTCACTGCCCCAACGCCTCTGGCCTGTATCCTGCTTGTATGCATTAAAAAAAAAAAAAAAGTTAAGATGTCAAAGTTAAGACGTCACAGCCAGTAAGTAGGTGACCCCAAAGTTCCACCGTGTGACTTTTTAGGCTGCATCATTTGGGAAGCATCAGTCCCTCCCTGGTGTGATGGGAGGTGTGGGCAGGACAAGGTAGCAACACAACATGGCATAATCTCAGGTCCTGCTCTGTCCTATCAGCTCAGTGCTCAGGACGATGTAGCCATGACCTGAAGACTGGGCTGAAGGCGCATAGCTACAGTTCTAGGGTGAGAAAAACTTAAGACAGAGTTAGTTGCTTCAGAGTTCTTGAGCGGAGAAGCATCCATCTCTTAAAGGGCATAACAGGGTGGTAGTGGCACCAAGGATGACGGTCTGAGTTTTGGGATTCACCAGGGTTGATTCTAAAAGCAGAGGCCGTGGCCAGCTTCCACAGAATTCAGGAGGAGGCCAAGTCTCTTTCTGGGAGGTCAATGTGTATGGGAATTAACAGTCAACAATAAACAATAACAGTCAACAGTGGTCAATTAACAGTTAATTAATAGCCAACAATAAACAGTCAACATTTACCTATCTCTAGTAAATAATAATTACTCCATAAATGTGTTAAATGAATGAACGGCTTCTGCCCTTTTACTGTGAGATGGAATAATCAGTAGAAAAAGATGACAGACTTTTACTGAGCCAAAGAGGAACTCAGGTCTGCCTCTCTGTGTCCTCTTTGTCTGGCTAATTCCTTCTCTTACTCGCCTTTCTTTAAAGGAAAACCACTCAGTCTGTACACTGTAGAGAGGCCATGCTTGCTGTCATTATTCCACTGTTGCCTATGGTGTTCTTCTCATTGGCCCAAGCTCAGTTTAAGGGTCATTAGCTTATACAATTGTCCTGATTCTCAGGAAGGAAAGGACAGGTACAGAGTGTTGCTGTATCTGGTCATCTCCATTATTTTCCATGTGAAGAATCACAGAAACTGCTAGAGGCAATTTTTTTTCAAATAACAGGAATGTCAAAAGCAGACTCAGAATTTCCACTCCTGAATCCCTAATAAAATTAGAGCTTATCTAAGTAGTTGCATAGTTGCGTTTTAATAGGCCTATTTTTGTTCTTCTTACTGTTTCTTTCAAAGAATCAATTGCCCCCTCTCTAGAGGGATCAAGCCTACCCCAGTTTACTGCAGCCAAGGCCACTCCACATTCCGTCTGCCATCAGCCTACCTCACTCCTTCATCTCACCTGCCTTGCCCTGGGGCATCTGCGTTTTCAACCACTGTCTTCCATAAGCACGTACTTAGAAATTCATTTTCACCAAGACATTCTCCAGGCTGGGCTCCCAGTTAAAGAGTTGAGCTCCTTCAAAACTTGTGGGGAAAATAGGCCATTTTGTCTAATGCTCAAGGCAATTGATCAGAGTAATCTTCAGATCTGGGTCCCCTTCCTCAAGCCCCCTTACTTCTATTATGCTGGTTCCAAAATAATCTTATTTTCTCTAGTAGATTCTAAGGTCCCGGAATAGGGTCCTGATTTTATACCTCTTTGTATTTTGCATGTCACCTGACTTAATAAGGTTCATACTTCTGTGCCACTGGAATACCCAGAATTCCTTGGGGGATCCATTTATAGAATCTGTGATTTTACTGTTCTGGGCAGGGACCAGGAAAGGCAAATTGTGATTTTGTATGATTCTGCCATGAATGATTCAAATATTGAACTTTGAGAAACACAAGACTATGGGAGAGGTTCATTAAAGACTTAAATTGATTCATCTGTATCACATCACAGACTGGGAGCCTGATCTCTGACTAGAGTCTGCAGAGCTGTTTCTTTCTGCCCACCCAGTGTTTTGTTTTCTTTTTTTAATGTTTTCTTTTCTTTTAATTTTTCAAGATTTATTTATTTATACATACAAGCTGGGGTACAAGCCAGAGGCGTGGGGCAGCGAGAGGGTTCGCCAGAGGCAGAGTGGGGAGCAGAACAGGCAGATCGAGGGAAATACACTGCTGAGGTGAGCAGCGGGCGAAGCAGGAGAGGTCTGTTGCGCCATGAGGGAATCTTATTGGCCGGGCTTCGAACTTGCGTTGCTGCTGCCGACAGCTCTACAGCGCAGTGCTTAACCGCTGCCCCACCAGGGAGGCCCCCACCCAGTATTTTTATTAAAAATTAAATAAATTGAATTATAGCCAAATATTTAAAAATATGAAGATGAAAATATAAAAATAGGAAGATGTCATAAGCAATTGTGTCTTCCCTTGAAATATAAATGCTGTTTCAGCCAGGGAATAGCCACTGGAATTGTGCCCAGGCTACTCCCCGCCCTCCTTCCCACACAGGTGAACCTGCCCTCCCCAGGCCCTGTGGTCACAGGCCCGGCCCCTTTGCTTATGACCCTGGCAGACCAAACGTTTGTCTTTTTGACTCTGTCTTCACTGAACCCTAATACCTCTTTGATGAGCCCATATTTTCAGGGCAGCAGGCATTTTGGTTAAGATCTGTGACACTATCATCCATTTGGCTGGTAGAAGCACACCCTATAGACTTCCAGCTAAATGGAGAGGGAAGAGAGCTAGTCTAACACCATGGTGATCTTGAAACATGTGCCTACAACTTGGATGGATGGATTAGGATGGATGGAAGGATTTGGGGACCCTGGAAGATGTTGTGAAAAACTGAAACTTAACCTAAAATATTGGGATTGCTTTTCAGAGAACGTTGATAAAATGTCAGGCACAGTCACCCACCCGGTGGGGTAGCAGAGGGTTGGGAAGTAGATTGACTCACATCCTTTGAGAGACATGACAGTTGGACTAAGAAAGTGCAGAGTGATGAAAGAAGTCAGATCACATAAGTGACAAGCTGTCACAGCCAAAATGACTGGTTGTTAACAGGAAATATTCCTTCTTGGTGGGAATGAAGCCCTGCAAAGAGCATGGTGATCATATGAAATGTTGCTGGTTGAGTAGCTGGAACATCCCTGCACTGATTCATTTGTGAATTGTTAAGAAACGTACTGATTACATGGACCTGGAATATGCATTTGAATTGCAATAGGACCCTGGAGCCCATCTGATAGAACTTCCACATTCTAAAACTTTGGAATCCAAGGCTTAGAGAGGAGAGATGTCATTTATTTGGACCCACAGTTCTTACAACACTTACCAGAGTGAAAATCAAAACCCTCGCCTCTATCCACTAGGTGTCAGTAGCATCTTCCCTCCAAGCTGTGATAATTAAAAATGTTTCCAGACATGATCAAATAACCCAAGGGGAATACGAAATGTAAAAGATATAAATAACAATAAAAATAAATATATATTTTTAAAAAAACAAATACCCCATGGGAGCAAAATCACCCTGCTGAGAAACAGTGGTCTAATTTCAAGTACAGGGATTCATATCCCAGCTCTCACACTTATGAGCTGTAAGGTCTTGGGCAAGTTATACAGCTCTCAGGCATCAGTTTCCTCATCTGTATAAAGGACATACCAAATTAATAATACTATTGTTACCTCTTGCCAAATGTATTGAGATTGTAATGATCCTGACTGATCCAGATGTTACATGTATTGTCATTGCAATGACCCTTATTGATGGAGAGGTGGTGACAATTGCAATAGAGGACTTAAGTTATTAATAAAAAGCAACCATGTGTTTAAGAAGACACTGATAAAAAGATACACAAAAGGCAAGGACAGATAAAAACCTAGTTTTGCCTAAATCAGAATTAACTGGTGGTTCTGACAAAATGCTCTGGGAAGTGAAACATAAATATGGGCACCAACACTGAGGCAGCTGGAGTTGCTTATGGACTCCACGTGTGGTCCTGAAGCTTGAGAGTTTGGTGAAAATCACCTCCCGGCTTCTTGCCCTGAGAAGTGGCTTCCCCAACAACTGGCAGATAGATGGATTCCAGGAAAAATCCTGACAAGTCTCGCCCACTCTGTGTTGCCAGTCTCTTGAACTTTGTCAAGAGGTTTGCTGCCTTTCCCCCTTTTTGCTACCAATTTAATTGTATGTTTATATTACTGTAACGTGGATTCATACACAAATTTATTCATATTGTGGTTATATGCATTTGGCTTGAGTTCTAAGTGGAACCTTCCTGCTTCTCCGAAGTTAGTGTCCTAGAGACCCAAACCTTATAAAACACCTAAGAAGACCATTGAGAGGATTAGATGAATTAATGCATGCATAGCTCTCAGAACAGAGCTTGGAACAGAGTAAGGGTTAAAATATCTGCTGTGAGTCATTTATGCTTAAACTGGTCTCCTCTCAAGTCACCAAGCCTGATGTAGACCCATCACTCAAACCTTAAACCTTGTTACACAAGTTTGCCAACTCTTGTAATCTTGACATTTAAGTCCCTTAGTTCTCTCTTTTTTATTATCCGAGAGCCTGGAGAGTGAACAGCATTGGAAATGCTTTCCCCTCAGTTTAAAAGAGACAGTGAGAAAAATGTAGAGGAGTGTGAATTGAATCCCTAAAGAGTCCATATGTGAGAGGTTCTTATTATGCCTAAAGATTTCATAATAAGTTTCTCCTAGAAAGGTGTACAGACCAACTCTCCCAGCACAAGCTGAAGCCCACTAGCTCCTTCCAGCCCTCCCCTCCCAGTCCCCCTTGTTTGTCTCTTTCTGACTGGTCTCTCTCTCTCTCTCTCTCTCTCTCTCTCTCTCTCTCCCTCTCTCTCTCCACACACACACACACACACACACACACACACACGCATATGCACGTGCAGGGAGAGGAAAAAGATTTAGAGATTTCAACATTTATTTTGTTTTGGCAAATCTATCACTGATCTAAGAAGCCAAAGGCTTGTGTTGGCTTTAGGACTCCAAGCGAGAAAAAGCACCCTAAATCATTTATTTGTTTTTCATCAATTCTTTTTGATCTTGCCTTTAGAATCAGTCAGGGACAGCAACCGTGGAGCATTGGTTTGTAGGGGAGTCATATCTGGGAGACTTTCACGATGTCAGCACCAACTCTTTCATTCCTTAACCTAGAAGTTAACAACTTCTGTGTTCATCTGAGCCCAAATTGCGAGCCCTTCCACAGATCCCACAGAAGGAGGGGCCTGGTGTGCTGACTGCACTGTGAAATCCACTATAGCTCAGCACAAGGATCCAGGGATGAGAAATGAGATTGTAAACACCACCTTAGCAGGATTTCTAGCACAGGAAGAGAGAGAAGGGCGAGGGGCTCTCAAGGGAGCCCAGAAAAATCAACACCATTCCTGGGTATATTTTCTAGATGGACAGAATAAAAAGCAAGAAAAGGTTTAAGAAAGATAATGACCCAAAAAACAATATCAGTGCAATAAACAAGAGATTGCCAAGCTGCAATTGCAGGTTGGAGGTTAGGCAAATTCTTATACATAACAAACAAGCAATTTAAATGGCTCCTGGACAGTCTCCTAGGCATTATTTAAAGTCCCACCTTGAATTTATTTTGCAGCAGTTGCCATGCCAACAGAAAGACTGTATTCCAAAGGGTAAATGGACACTCCACCCCCCCCAACTTGCTTTGCACTTCATGCTTCAACCATGCTGGGCTTCTCACTGCTCCCTGCCAAGCCCTGCCAGGCCCTTGCCCATCCCAACATCCTCAAAGTTGTCTCTCAGATGAAGTTTTCATGTCCTGAATGCCTCCTCTCCTTTGCCCCCGGAATACTCTGTTCACGCCCTGGCAATGCTGCCAGGCTGGCAGGCTGACTACTGCCTGGCATGACAGGGCAGGCCCTTTGTCCTGCCTCAATCCAGCCTGGTGCCTTCATTACAGCAGGTGGTGTGAAAAGTTGGATTAGTGATTGTCAGAAATGTGCCTCAGAACCTTCTCTACAGCACAGCATGGTTTTCAGATTTTCAGGTTGCTTCTTTTTTTAAGCCACAGATAAAGGACTGGAGAAAATGTCTCCCACCAGAGTATATGCTTGATAAATGTTTGTTGAATGGATGACATATGAATAAATAATGAATGAATGTCAGACAAAATGGGCTTTTACAATAATTCTCTATTTACTCGTGTCTAAAGTTTACCTGAGGGAGATTAGGCCCCATTTCATGACAGAATTAGTCACACAACTCAGTTACCACTGACTCTCAGCTGTCTGGCAAGTCTCAGTTTCAGCTCTTCACTCACATTCTCTCGCACTGTTCCAACACCCTGCAAGGTAGGTTCTCTTTGCAGAAAAGGAAACTGAGGCTCAGACAGGAAAGTCAATCCTGTCATCAAACAAACTACAGAAGTGGCAAATCAGAAGCAGAAGAGATGGACTTCAAATCCAGGTCTGTGTGATCTCTAGGTCCTTTCCAGTCTCATGACAGAGGCTACATACCAGGCCTCAGAAAAGGCAGAGCCCGGCTCAAATCTGGTTTCACCTCATACCAACTCCCAAACATTGAACAAATAGTGGAAGATCTGTCAACCTTGGGTTTCTCCATTGAGAAAGGTCTGTCAACCTCTGGTTTCTCCCTCCCCTGGTATTGTGGGAGGAGGCCACAATACCAAGAGCCCACACTGAAAGCACTGAAGACACAGAGAAGACAGTAAGTGAATAGAAAACAATGGCCATTGGAGATATTACTAGAACTTGCTCAAAACAGCAAATGTTTTCCAATTTTGGACATGTAGACTATAGACCTTTCAAGAACAAGCATCAACTCCATATTCATTTAGATGTAGATTCTCCTGTTCACAAATTACCCACCCCCACCACTTTTCTCAAGAAAAATAAATATCATTATATGTCTATATGCTTAAACATTTGTATATCTATCTATATATATTTATTTCGATTGGTTTATGTATATTGTTCTTAATGCTTTAAAACATATTTTTAAATTAGTGGTAAAAAGTGATCTCTTTGCTATCTTTGCATCCTTGCTTCTGTCTCTCTTCACCAAAGCTTCTGTTTGCATCACAGATGTATATCAACATTATTTCTGACTTCTCTTTCAATTAGTGGCCTAGTTGGAAAGCAGAAGGCAAGGAAAATGTTTTGGTAAGTGGGAATAGGCAGAAAGAGGAAATAAAGGGGAAAGAAACAGAGTCCTTGAACCACCCTTAATTCCTGCTGCTGTCATGAAGTGTCTGGGATCTCATGAACACTCTGGAATGTGGGAGGAAGGGGAATATGAGCACCTTCCAGTACTAAAAAGTGTCTTCTAATCTGTCTCAGATTCCAAGACTGTGGTGTCAAATGCTCTTATACTGATCCACTTGGGAAACAATAGTGTTCAACAACCCTTGAAATTTCTCATTTTGGACACACCTCAGGTGGAGCAGCTGAGAAATGCTCAGCAGCACAACATCTGATAGGAGGCTCTTAGAGGCTCTGTAACTAAAAAGCAGTCTTCCGTCTGGAAGGATCTCCCAGGTAGCTTGATTTCTGCAACATCATCTAACACCCATCAAAGGCTCTAAGAGGGAGGAGAAGCAAGTGAATTCTTCAAGGAAAAGTTAGGAGATGACTATAAGACACTTAACACTTTGTGGTCCGCTCACGTATTAGTATGTCTTTTTGTCACCAGTATCAGGTGGCCGCTCACATATTAATACGTGTTCATCTAGTCGCCGGTTTTTCACGCCACGGTGGATTTATTTGGAACTATTAGGAGCTATTTCTTTGATCGTACTCAGTCTAGAAGCTTTACACATTGTTTTGGTGAAAGTGTAAGGTGTTTTATGAGAGATACTAGTTTTTTTAATATCCAGTAGTTCAGGAGTTGTGTGTGTTTTATTGAATGTTTATCCCATTCATGCGGTGGCACAGAAAATGGCCGGCCCCAACGGCTGGTAAATTTAAAGGGAGGGCCTTCCTGGTGGTGCAGCGGTTGAGCGCTGAGCTGTGGAGCTGTTGGCAGTGAGTTCGACGCCCAGCCAGGGAGATTCCCACATGGTGTGGCAGACCTCTCCTGCCTCACCCGCTGCTCCCCTCAGCAGTGTACTTCTGATCTGCCTGTTCTGCTCCCCACTTTGTCTCTGGCGAACCCTCTCGCCGCCCCACACCTATGGCCTGTACCCAGCTTGTATATATAAATAAATAAATCCTTAAAAAAAATTTTAAGGGCACCGGCACACAAAGTATTAAGAAATGAGTGTTCCAGCCTAGGACAAATGAAGCCCAACTGGAATCAGCTGTGAGGAGAATAGCTTGTTTGGGAAGTGAGTCCTCTCTCTGTAAAACTGGAGGGGCTGGGAGGACACCCAGACACTTGAGCACACAAGAGCTTCTAAAGAACATGAACTCCTAGAGTGACGTCATCAACATGGCGGTAAAGGGAAGCTAGTATCAACTCTCCCAAAAGAAAAGCCACCGATAAAGTGACATCAGCCAAATCCAGAGAAGATCCAGAAACGCTACATAAATCTAACACCCTCACGGGTGAGTAGAACTTGGAAAGAAGCTAAAAAGACTGATTAAGGAGAAGGAAGAACCACCAGATCCCCTCTCCCCTCCCCGCAGCAAAAAACCGGACCAGGAGACCAAGACAAGAGGCACCTGAGGAAACCCAGGAAAAAAAAAAAAA
>PVIJ01008207.1:0-76115 GCA_004024925.1 Scalopus aquaticus
AAAAAAAAACAAAGAAAAGCTAATTGAAAGCTAATCGAGGATTTAGTTTGAACAGAGGTCCATTACCACCTCTATAAATATGTCTTTGCATATGTATAGAGAGAAAATTTCAAGGACAACATAAAAGAAAATGTGCATTTACATGCCACCTAAAATAAGTTCCATTTCAGTGCTTGAATAGATAAAATGTTGTAAATGGAACACAGCTGGAAAAAACCTACAAAAAGACTTGAAATAATATAGTTTTAAAAGGACCTTAAATGTCACAGAGGCAATTACTTTGCTCATGAAGTAAATGCCATACTTTTCCAGTAAAATGAGAGTATGACACTGTTTGTCTTGTTCATTGTTGAAACATGATTTATCACAGCTCATTTATAAGAGCCGAATATTTCCTTGTCATATTTTGACCATGATTTATTCAGAAAAAAAAAAGATGTCACTTTTCAATTTAAAAGTGGTGTACAATCATACTAGTCTGTAAATATATTAAAATTCACAATAATAAACTTAGAAGTAATTAAAGTTCTGCTTGCCTTTCATCTCTAACCAAACCACACAAAGGGAAAGTGAGAAGCTAAGAGTGAAATTCCTTCACATTGCAGCATTTTACTTATAACCAAAATCATTATAGCTTTATTATACCACAGAAACAGGCAACACTACAAATCAGGGTCCAGCCCTCTCAAGCCCATGATTAAACATCACCAGTATGCTACTGCATGTATGTTAATATAAGCCTCCATAGCATGGTATAGAAGTAGACAAAGGGAAAAGAGAAAGTAAAAGGAAAGAGGGCAGAGATGGGTGTAATGGGGTATGGAAGGGAGGGAAGGAAAGGGGAGAGGCAAGCAGAGAGGAGCAGAGGAGAGAGCAGAGGAGAGGAGAGGAAGCTTGAATCCTTGAAAACTTTAAAAATTGAATGTACCATTATTATGTGGCAGAACGTATTGTTTTAGTTAAAAAAGGAACAACCTTTATTTTCATTTTATTTTTAATTTTCCTTTTCTGTATCTTGTAAACATAAGTGAGTTATGCCTTCATGGCAGAAAATAACTACCCTTTTAAAAAGTGCACATTTGTTCTATTGCCTCTATTTCCAGCCAAATTTAGAAATATTTATTTTTTCTTTATGTAGAATTTAACTGTCAAGTTAGCTCATTTCTTCAAATGAGTGGTACTATTTGCTTATGATCCTACTTTTAGTAGAGTTGATTTATACTGATACATGTCTGTATGTACTTTCTCATGGTACTGTATGTAATTTTTCTGGGATTTCCCAGCTAAAATAGAAGTTTAAATTTAAGCCTTAAGCATGAGGCTTGAGCATATTTGTTCTTGTCAACTCTAAATTATCCCTTGGCTAGTCTAGAACAATCTATATAGAAAGTGGTATATACATAGACCTTACCTAATATTTTTTCATAGCATAGACAAGACTAACGGATGGCATTAATCTAACTTCTATGTCAGAATAAACCCTTAATTTTCTATAATGAACATATTTTATTTATAATCATAATTTAATAAGAAAGATTGTTCTTAAGTATATAGAGTTGTCTTGATTTTATAAATATCAGGGAAATGTATTAAATGCTGTGATTATGATGTCTAGCTATTTATTATATTTATTGTATTTTATATATTATACATTATATTTTTCTTCTGTATTCACAATCCAACAGCATCATTTAATAAACTGGGAAGCCATTATTTTAAAAGTATAATAATATTCTTTTCAATAATTTTGAATAAATGAGCACACATCTATGAAAAGTTTCAGAATTGTGTTGCGTTGATATTCAACAAATAATCAATTTTATTTAAAATTAATTTGAAAAATGTTTTAAAATTTTTTTTCCCAATTATTGAAATAAAGTTGGTTTCCATCATTGTATTTGTTTTGGGGGTTATATGTTCAATCCTCTACAATTGTGTATATTTCACACTGCCCACCACAAAGGCCCCAATAATCCTTGGCCGCGTTCCATTGAGGTCCATCTCTACCCTACTCCTGCCCTCACACTCTCCTTCTCACTGCCTCAACTTTGCAGTCAGATATCAAGGACTGGTGATTGATTTGGTTTTCTCTGACACTTTGTTTTGTCTTTCTGTATTCCACATATAAGTGAATTACTCTGTTACTTATCTTTCTCCTTTTGACTTATTTCGCTTAGCATTATCCTCTCCAGTTCCATCCATGATGTGCAAATGATAACAGTTCATTTTTTTTATAGCTGATTAGTATTTTATAGCTGAGCATCATGCCATATTTTTATGATCAATTCCTCTGTTTTGGGGCATTTAGTTTACTTCTGAATTTGGCTATTATAAATAGGGCTATGATGAATATAGGAGTGCATATGTGCCTTCAATTTAGTGTTTTTTAATTCTTTGGATAGATATCTAGTAGTGAAATTGCTGGGTCATGAGATAAATCCTTTTTAATATTTTGAGAAACCTACATGCTATGTTTCACAGGGGCTGAATAAGTCTACATTCCACCAACTATGTGTAAGTAAGGGTTTTGTTTTTGCCCCACACCCTGTGGATTTTAGCCTGTTCTTAGTATGGCTTCAATAGTTTGTGTGAGATTTACTTACAATTCTAAATTTTTATATGTTCATGCATTACATTTCTAAACATAAAAATAACATAAATCTGGAAAATTTAAAAGTTTTTTCTTGAAAAATGAAATACTCAGTTTTATCCATGTATGTTGTAAAAATAATGTATCCTATTGCTAGGTGTTATAATTTTTATAATTTTTGGACATCTGTCTCACTTTTATGATTTTGGCCAGATTGACAAAATTGGAGAGTGGAACAGTAAACAATAATTTAGAATAAGAATTTTTAAAATTATAATTTTTACATTTACTAACTTTCATTGCATTAGTACAATTATGAAATATTGACTATATCAGGAGGGTGAAAATAAAATATCTTTTGTGACTTTTAGAAATTGAGTAGAATTTATAGGTCAGTTTTATATATAAATGTGCTTTAAAAATGCCCATGTATTGGGGCCTCCCTGGTGGCACAGCGGTTAAGCACTGCACTTTGGAGCTGTATGCATCAGTGAAAGCCTGGCTGGGGAGATTCCCTCATGGCGCGGCAGACCTATCCTGCCTCGCCTGCTGCTCCCCTCAGCAGTGTATTTCTGTCGATCTGCCTGTTCTGCTCCCCACTCTGTCTCTGGTGAACCCTCTCACCGCCCCACACCTCTGTCCTGCACCCCAGCTTGTATGCATAAATAAATAAATCTTAAAAAAATGCTGGTGGATTGAAATGAAAATCTAAAGGTTCTAGTAGATAGATATGTGATGTTGACTATGATGACTCAGGATTTATTTTAGAATTAGTAAATAAATTAGAAAATAAGTCCCAATCTAACTACTTCACGTGGGTGTCATGACAAAATTATAAAATAGTATGTGAAAATTACTTAAAATTGAAAATCATTTTAAGCAAACCAAAAATACTTGTGTTTTGGACAACTGACAATGAAATTAGGAAGCAAAGAAAATAGTAAATAGACTATATTCAGAACTTAAATAATTAAACAATGTATGAGAAAAGTCAAACTAAATAAACTAGTTTTCATTTCTTTGGAGTTAACTGCTATCTCATACTCATGTAGGGCTAATAATCACAAACAAACTAGTTAATATTCTTCCTCGTGGCTTGAAAAACATAGGCTATTTGATCAAGGACAGTATTAGTACATTTTAAGGTATTTTAACACAGTGTATTAGCAACCCAACAGAAGTAGTCCAAAATTAAGCTAGATCTACTCCATTTAGATAGTTTTAAATCACACACATATGCATTCAAAATTTATAAACTGCATTAAATTAATAATATAATAATATATGCAAATATAATATGTACTTTTGGGATAATTACAGTAAATATGATTGATAAAAAAGGATATAGTTATAAAAAAGCATAATAATGATGGTCCAGTTGTGTAATATTTATCTCTAAACCTATTGATAGATCAAAATGAAAAAATCAATAAGCCTCTTGAATTTTCATCTGTTAAATATAATGTCATGTGTGTTTCTAAACTGGCCTCTTTAGTCTCTCATATTCATACAATATTCAGTTACACTTTTAAAACTCCATATAAGCTCTTGAATTGTTCTTTTTACTGAACAAATGTGGTCAAGAGTGATAGGAAACTCCCTTTGTAAATTCTGCAGGAAGTGAAAGAAAGAACGTTCACCCTTTGCACAATGTGCTGCCTTCTCTTATACTTGATCTTAGTTTGTTTCTTTGTTAACCTTTCTGGACCCAACCCAACCCAACTCTCTCAAAGACCCTGAAATGACTTTGGCAGGGGATCATTTATTCTCTGTAACCTATTTCAGACTTAATAGTCCTAATAATTTTGAGGGGCCTCAAGTAGTTTCTTTAATTTGTTCATGGTCAATCAGGCACACATCTCTACATGGCTCATTTTCTGCATAATGAACAAGTTTAAATTAAAATACCTACATGCCCTAAGCATTGAAAAACTACAGACCCTTGTTTTGTGTGACATTAAAAAATAAACACCAACGTCTCCAAAATAAATTCGAGGAAATATATTATTTTCCCTATGCACTTCTTAGAAATATCAACTCAGATTATTTTAAATGTTTTATAATTTTAAGCTGATTCTTAACAACTATTCAAGTAAATGCTTATATCTGACAGTCAAAATTGCATGGGTTATACTAGGCTTCTTATTATTTATTTCTCTATTAATTCCATCATACTTGTCTCAATCTCTCAACCTATGCATTTAATGAATGTATTCTTATTCTGTGGAAACAACTACTCCTTAAAAAAAAATAAGAAGAAAAGGTTTGAACAGATGATGGAAAATCTATTTGCAGTTCATGAACATTTTTTCCTCCAAAAAACAGATTTTTAAGAAGGGCATTTAATTGATTGAGATGAAATATCTATGTCAAAATATTGAATTACATCCTTTTTGCACAGTACTGATTACATGATCAGTATGTTTAATATAGTGACAGAAAGATTTCTGAACGAGAGTTACTTAAATATTTTCCCACTGTTTGTAAACAAATTTATTTCTTCTGAAACAACTTAATTCTGCCTAGATTGAATATTTTATCATAAAATAATTACCTAAGCTTTGCAATCTTTCTGTTTTAGATTTTAGACTACCACAAATTCTGCAGTTTATAGAATCTGTGGTTAAATGTGAGTTTCAAGTATATCTGAAACCCATGACTATAGAAATTGCCAGTCTATCTGTTCATATAGTTAATTCCACATCAGTTTTCTTCTTTACCTGGATTTCCCTATGTTGCCACAAAAGCAGACATCCTGGTGTGCTGAGGCTCTGTCCTTAATGTTTTATTTTTTCATATAAATCCTGAACTGGTTACTAAGATAAGAACGGTTTTCAATAAAGGTGAGCAAATATATGGTCATAGAGATAAATATAAAATCTACCTCTGATTCTAATTCAATGATCAGACTGTTTGATTTCCAACAGTAGTAAATATTTGATCTGACAAAAGTTTGTGTCATAGATGGCAGTGATATATACACACACACATGCACACACACACACACACACACACACATACATACATACATATATATCCCCACACTGATCAGCTTAATGCACATCTGTTTAACAATTTCTTCCTTTTCATACACATAATGTCTGTCCTCTAACATCTTAATAATTACCAGCCTGTGATCATATTTTTGTTTTCTTTGCAGTTATTAAGCTGTCACTGTCACTACACATGAACTTATAAATAGCACTGAAAATAAGAGAAAAGTAGACAAAGATTTAGTTAGTAAATTTTGAGAGCTGTGAGAAGACTGTCTACTCCATGAAAACAAACATTTATGAGAAAAAGTTAATTGTAAATCTAGAAAGAAAATTTTAAAAGTGGAAATATATTATCAAATAAATAGTAAAAGACATTACCCAAAGTTGAAGCAAACAATGAGTTTATCTTCAACTCTGGTTTTTGAAATAAATATAAAGCTGTCAGGTACACTAAAGTAAAATGAAAAAAAAAATCTAAGAGAGAGAATCTAAGGATTCAGTAGAATCAAAGGAAATACAGAATGGAATAAATGATATACCTAGAAGTGAAAACATATTAGAACATTCTATAAATTATATAATCAAAACCTGAAAGTTCATCGTGATATGATAGCTATGACGTGTATTATCTGTCAAATGAGAATGAAATTTAATTGCATGACCTAGAAAATTCCATGGAAATTAATATGATATTTGAATATGAAATAAATTAAAACAGATTGTTTTTTTACATTTTAAGTAAGACACAAAAGTAAATGTGGTATTTAGGTTTTATTCTCTGATGAATACCTGTCTTCTAATGGATATTGTAATCATTTGATAAATATTTGGTAGGGTGCTTAATTAGCTAATTAAATGTAAGTGGGGAAATTCATTTGACATTGGTAAAAGCAATATAAGTTCTGAATATGAACTATAAATGGGATAGCACATTTATGGAAGAGGCCTGTTATTCTCTGCATGGAATTACTAGTTATGTGATTATGTATTACTAGTTATGTGATTAATCATATTTCCATTATCAAAATGTTACAAATACTGTTATACCAACAGGCTGAAGGAAATGTAAATTCGTAAACTGTTTTTATTCTAAGAATTTTGAATGATACAAAGGATATCACTTTGTGATCAAAAGGATTTTCATAGTATGATTTTAAGTGTAAAAATTTGAATATAATCCCAGTTCTTCTGAAAATGACCTTTACCTTGTAATTTTAAAGAAAATATTTTATTAGCATATAGATGTGACCTCATATTTTATGACAGAGGTAAAATATCAAAATACTGATATTTTATATAAGTAAAAAAATACTAATACTTTATATAAGTAAAAAAAAAATCCAAAACAAAACAGATAAAATAAAAATGTCCATGTATATGAAAGATAGTCTCAAACAAAATCACAATATCTCCAGAAAATTTAAATTTTTTTAGATGAGAATTACTTATGCTTATAACCAGAAAAATTTACTTGTACTAACATAGCATGTGACTACTTTATGTCAGAAAACCTCACATTCTTGTAATTCAATTATTTTACAGACAAAGCATGCTTTATTTTCGTGTGATAAGTGAGAAATTTAGCTTGTCAATTTTGAGGGAAACTTGTGGAG
This sequence comes from Scalopus aquaticus, assembly GCA_004024925.1. NCBI lineage: Eukaryota > Metazoa > Chordata > Mammalia > Eulipotyphla > Talpidae > Scalopus > Scalopus aquaticus. The sequence continues at coordinate 7,200 of PVIJ01008207.1, forward strand.
ATGAGATGTCACTGACTGCTCCACAGTATAATATAAGTAAAAACAATAATTAAAATATTTCAATAACAAATCTACTAGGTACATTTACAGTTGGTTTCCCATATAAAATGAAACTTCTTCCTGATAAAAATCTGTGTGTGTTCGTGTGTGTGTGTGTGTGTGTGTGTTTGTGACCTCCTCCAGAGGAGATCAAACTACAACCAACATATAGTGAAATTAATCAAGCATCACAATTATTGTGTCTGATTGAATTTTAATGGAGCTGATAATACAGTTTGACAACTTTCTGAGTTATTGTCAAGTATATTAAACAATCTCTTTTCATTATGTATGACAGTTTGTTAAGTGTTGTCAATTATGGGGAACTTTAGAATTTGGTTGTGTTATGAAAGCCAAGTAACAACCACTTTAGAAGAGGGAGGAACTCTTTTCTTAAGTGACCTCTCTGTAATAATTCACAATGAACACTCACAAGCAATCTTATACAACCTTTTTATTCTTGTCAAAACAAAAGTCACTTATTTGAAGAAGAAATTAATGGATAGATATACAATGGTAGATATGTAGGTAGGTATGTAGGTAGGTAGATAGATAAATAGATTTCCATAGCTATGTATTCCATAGAAATTTATCTTTTCTCTTAATATTATTACTTGAAATATATCCAAACTTGAAAACTCAGTTTCTACCAACCTTGCTCAATTATTGCAACCCAAAATATATTAATACAATATTTTTTTTATTAATTACTGTCTAATTGTAGTGTTTAGTAAGTGGTAGTTGGTAACATATTTTCAATTTTTATTATTTAAAGAAGAAATAACAGATTAAATATGACCTTACAGTAGACTACATGCTCAAATATTTTACTGTAATGACATTTCTATGTGGTAAACATTGGTGCATTTATTAAAAAATTGTATCTATATAATGACTAAAATATATCTGATAATTTATAGTAACTATGTATCATATTTTCATTATATTCACTAATATTTTATAAATTATATAAATGTTAAATTATAAATGCTATATAAAATATATTGAAAACATTTCATAAGTATACAATGACTATAATTTGTAATGTATGATTATAAATTAATAATAGGGACAATGATGTAATATATCCAGTAATATTGCTATCTAGAAATAACTACTATTTTCATATTTTCTTTTTTATTTTTGATAATTTATTTATATATTTTACAGCATTGTTCGTTTTTGTACAATGTTTGCTTTCTTTTCTCAGGTGTAGTCCCCATAGAATTGCCACCACCAATTTACCCATGCACCATCACCATTATCCCTTGTGCTCTTCCTGACCTTGTTTTGATCACCCTCCCTCTCCCACCCCTGCAGAATGTCTGATTTATAGTACCCTGTTTATTTTTCTTTTGCTTTTATTATTATTTTTCCCCTGATCCCTTATTTGGTTGCCCTATATTTCTCCTATAAGTTAAACAATCTGATATTTTTCTTTTTCCTTCTGACTTATTTCACTGAGCATAATCCCTTCTAGTTTCATCCATGTTGCTGCTAATTGCATTAGTTTATCTTTTTTGATTGCTGAATAGTACTCCATTGTATATATATATATATATATATATATATATATATATATATATATATATATATATATATATATATGCCACATTATCTTGATCTAGTCATCTATTTTGGGCATTTGGCTTGTTTCCAGATCTTACCTATCATAAATAGTGCAGCAGTAAACATAGGGGTGCAGGTATCTTTTTCAATTAATGTTTTTATGTCCTTTGGGTATATGCCTAAGAATTGCTGGGTCATATGGTAGCTCCATTTTTAGTAGTTTGAGGAACCTCCACACAGCCTTCCATAGTGGTTGGATCAAAAACTGACAACTCTTTTATTTATTTATTTATTTATTTATACAAACAAGCTGGGGTACAGGACAGAGGTGTGGGGTGGCGAGAGGGTTCACCAGAGACAGCGGGGAGCAGAACAGGCAGATCAGAAATACACTGCTGAGGGGAGCAACGTGTGAGGCAGGAGAGGTCTGCCGCATCGAACTCTCATCGCCCGCTGCCGACAGCTCCACAGTGCAGCGCTCAACCACTGCGCCACCAGGGAGGCCCCAAAAACTGACAACTCTTAAGACAGGACATCAACAGTCAAAATATACACAAGGAAAATGGGTAATATAAATAACAACATATCTATTAAAGAAATTTTATCATAGTTAATAAAACCGTCTCAAGAAAACTCAGGTGATTTCATTGGTGAGTTATAGCACAATTTTAAGACATAAATAGTACTAATTCTCTTAAGCCTTTTCCAGAAATGAAAGAAAGGACATAGTACCAAACGCACTCTATCAGATCAGTATTACTCTACTAACAAAAACCATATATAGAAATGAAAAATACAAATCAATAACTCTACTGAACATCCAAACAATTAAAATACTAGCAAATTAAATGAAAGTTTTAAGATAATTAAATAACATAATTAAGTGGGATTGTTTCATATATGATATTTTACTATTGGAAATTTAGTATATAAACAGGCTAAAGAAAAAAAACCATAATCACATAAATTGATATTCCACAAAATAAGAAACATTTGACAAAATTCTATACCCATTCATGACAAAATTTCCCTAAAAACTAGGACTAGAGAACTAGCTAATTTGATAATGAAAGTACACAAAATGATAACATATAGATAACATCATACATAATGGTAAGGCATGTTCACCTTCAGGTAGTAGTAACAAGACAATGATGTATTTTTTTACTACCTCTCTTCACAATCAATCCAGAATCTACCAAGATTTATTTCAATTTGTGAATGTATAAATAAACTGTAGTACATTCATACAAAGGATTACTATTAAGCAACAGAATGGCATTGGTTATAAAGATATGAAAGACATGAAGGAAACTTAAATGCATATTGCTAAGAGAAAGAAACCAATCTTTAAAGAATACATAATGTATGATTTCATTAATTGGTGACTTAGAAAAGTAAAAAATGTTCAGACAGTAAATGTACAGAGGTTGTCCAAAAAAAGGAGAGGAAAGAAGGGGCTCATTGAACAGTGTTTTCACTGTTACATAGTGAAACATTGAACGGTGTTTCATTGTTAACATATTATTCTGAATAATCTGTATAACACTGCAGTGATAGATGCATGACTGCATGTGTTTGTCAAAATCACAGAACTTTATAGCACTAAGAGTTTTCTTTAATGTAGGCAAATTTTTTTAATTATATAAGATGTCAGAGGATCCTCAATGAATTGAACGTGGGACCAAAATAGTTAAACTGAATTTTAATACAATGGTAAATAAATAAATCATGAAATATCATCAATAATGTTGTATCCCTTGGAGTACAGGATAACGAATTTAAAATGCACACACACTATAATTGAACAGTTATTAATTAGTGGGTATGAAATCAGATTTCTTACTGGCGAAGTGGAAAATATATAGATGAACACGGATAGGCTAAAATGGTTCATATAAGTAATGGGCTAGAATTGGAAACATCAGTATAAAGTCATTTTTCACTCTATTATATATGGAACTATGATATATTGAACTACTTATACACACGTGTATATTCATGGGTTAGTATACACAGGTACACTTTCTCTATCAACTGAGAGAAACTAAGAGCAGCTAGTTGCAACAGGCAGACCTAGCACAAATAATTATCCACCTAAAACTCTTTTCCAGTAAAAATAAACATGACTCATCGGAATAGTGCTGATTATAGCAGGGGACAGGAATACCCAAGATGAGTGTGGAGCGTCTTGTAATGAAACAAAGAAATGCTCTAAAAAATCTCCTTGTGTTGATGGGAGTGTGTCAGATGAGCGGAGGAGCCCGTGCAAAGAGCTCCCAATGGCCAAAGCTATAACAGCTTGAAGAAAAAATTCAAATGGTATTAAAGAGGGACTCAAAATACACAATCAATATCTATGTATCCATTGTAGTATATAAAAAATATAAATAAATGAATAGGAGAGAATAAACAAATATTCCTTGCAAAAAAAAGCTCCAAATAATTTGCAGATATTTCACCTTAAGGTGCTGCCTGACTTTCCAATTCTTAAACATAGGTTGTACATAGTGACTTCTAAAAATGTACAGAAGGAGAAGAGAATAAAAGATTCATTTTAAGATGGAGAAACCTGAAAATGTGTACCTCAGCAAGCTGATCTAAGTTAGCCCCAACCTCCTGTTGATACTACAGCCTTGATATGAAATGATGAAAATGGCAATTCATCTCTGCAACCTTCCTCCCAAAATGCTATAATTCCATTGTATTGATGAGAAAAGCATTAGAAATATCCCACTAAGCAGAGTACATGCCACAAAAACCTGGCAAGTGATCCTTAAATTGTTGATATCAATAAATGAAGGAAAAACCGAAATATTATTACATATAAGAGACATGATGACTATATTAACTATAGTCATCTTATAGTCAGCTTTCCTGGATGGGATCCTGGTAGAGAAGAAGGATATCACATAAAAAATATGAAAAATTTGAATAAAATATGAACTTGAGTTAATAAGGATTTCCCAATATTATATTTCATTAATTATGATAAATTTGTCACACTAACATGGGATATAAACAATGGGAGACAATGAGTATAAGGTATATTTGTATTATTGTATTTATGATTTTCTGTGTATCTAAATCTTCTAAAAATTAAATGCTTATTAAAATCTAAAATATTTAAATTATTTACATATATATTATTTGTAGTTGCATATTAGGTTCTCTTTCATGCCTTTCTGACTTTATTATTTATCTCTCTTCAATCATCTATTTATTACCATATAGTAAATTATTATTTAAAGTTGTGTGTATCTGAGTGTCTCAGACATTTCTTTTTGAGTTTACATTACATTCACTAGTTTGTATGGGGTGTTTTAAAGATTTGATTTGATAATTAGTATATATTGGAAACAATCTCCTTTGACAATCAAATGTAATTACATGAAAAGAAAGAGGACTATAGTATTTTATTAAATTACTGTATCTGTCAGTGTGGAAGAAGAGAAAAAGGAGTATTTGTCTCATGATTCTTCAGGCTATATATGAAACATTTAGAAACACTCAAAGGAAAATTGCCATTACAACCTTTCAGAGGATACAAAACTAAAATTATATGTAATCCTGAATTTTAAACATTAACATGAATCTGATTATTCCACTGAATATCTGTGTATTTCTGAAGAATATTTTTTTTTTACTTGTTCTTCCTCCTCCACTTTTTCTTCAACTTGAGTAGATGGAAAGTACAAATTGTTCATACCCCAAAATAAACAGAGGTTAGTAGAAGCTGTAACAGACATCTTTAGACTCATTCCAGGATGAAACAGATAGAAATGCCAAAAAGAACAAATAGAGTTGAGATTCCATTCTCATTTTGATAGCTCTGATTGTGAGTCTTCATGAAAATAACAAAACCCTCGGGCTTTAAAACACATATAGATAGTGCTTCTCTCCAGACAACTCTCCATAATTCTTGGTAATTATCTTTTGTGTGTGTGTGTGAAAAATGATAGATTTCATAAGACACTAAAAACATATCAACTGGAAATATATCAGGCAAAAAAGAAAAATTGAATTTTAGCCTTAGTATCAGGGAGGAAATGTTGCTTCGCCATTTTCCATGCATTATATATGTCATGATTCAGATCACTTTTTTTATATAGTTTTGCAAAGTGTTGTGCAAAAATTGACTCATTCACTGCTGTGTTGATTAAGTGTTGCATATTTTTCATTCTACTGTGCATGTTAGTGTTTTCCCATATGAACTTCCTGTTATGACAATTTTTGTCCTTGTCCACGTGCATTTAGGATTCTCTCTCTCTCACCTTTAAAGTGCCCTTAGCTGTTGATAGTACATTCATACCTCTTTATAATCTGTCACATATACTGAGTATTTTCTGTTTACATTTAATTATCTTTTTCAGTATTTTAATTCTTAACTTTGTTTTTAAATGTGTTCTTTGTTTCCCAGTCTTGATTTTTATCTTTTTGTGTTATTTGATTTTGGCCCTTTGCTTTAAATTTCTGTATATTGATAGATTTTTCAATTCAATTTGGAATTTTTCTTCTATTAGAATTCTCTCTGTTCATACTTTACCATGGCTCTTGTTTTGGTGAATCATTTGTCTGTTATTTTTTTCAACATGGAATGCTTTCTATATTCTTCTACTTTATTAGTTGAATTTTTTCTGTTGTTGTTATCTTTATGCCTCCTCTATTGCAGTATGGAAGTTCTACTTCTGTTATGGACTGAATTGTGTTTCCCCCAAATTCATATATTGAAGTCCTAACATTTAGCACTTCAAAATGTGACTATATTTGGAGACAAAGCCTTTAAAGAAATAATAAAGTTAAGTTGAGTCTCTTAGAGAGAGCCCTTACTAATCTGATTGGTACCCTAAGAAAAAGGGGAAATTAGGAAGGCACAGAGACATGAGGGAGAAGGGCACACAGAGGAAAAACCATGTTTGGGGTCAAGGAGAAGGAGTCCATCTGGAAGCCGATGGCAGAGGCCTCAAAGAAACCTAAACTTGATCGAGATATCTTAATCTTGCACTTCAGACTTGAGGTTTTGTGAGAAAATGAGTGTGATTTAAGCATCCATATCTCTGGTATTTTTTTTTTTTATGACAGCCTTAGCAAACTAATGCAACTTCTATTAAGCTTGTACTGAATGCTTAAAGATATTAAACATTTAGCATCCTTATTTTAACCTAAGTTATTTTCTCAACTTTGATAATTAATGGTATCAGTAACCCCTTTTCCACAACTGGACAATGGTTTTCACATGCTTTCATTTAGGTCTTTCAATCACCACTAGTTTGAGAGATTTGGAGTTATAAATTAAGATTATTAAGATCATATTTTAAAATAATTTTTCTATTTCCAAGACATTTTCCTGTTAATACATTCACTTTCACATCTGTATTATCAACTATTAACAAATATATCTCAAAAATGATTTTCAAAATCCTTATTTAGAACACATAGTTTACTTTCTTAGATTTCTAAATCCAAAATATATTTTCCTTGACAAAAGTATTTCTTCTATTCATGGTAATAATACAATTTTTAAAGGGAACTATGTGTCTGGCAGAAGTTTTTTTTGATCACACACTTGATCTTAGCCAGAAGGCCGAGAAGCAATGTCTTGCCTAACTTTAGAATTTTAACTTAGAAATCTTATTCTTTGCAATTATGAAACTTTGATAAATTCTAAATCTTATAAAGCCAAGAAGAAAACAAAATTTGTTCAAAATTGATAATATTTAAAAGAAACAAATTCTGCTTTATGATTAATTTACTACACAAATGCTAGAAAAAAATTATTTGGGGGTTCAAGACATATTTTATTATGATCTTCTTTCACCATTATTTTTATCAACTACCTATCTGAACAACATATTTAAATGAAGTGTTTTCTTTCATATTGTGTTCCTTTATGTATCACAAAATCCTTTCCCAACAAATTAATCAGTGTGAAGTGAATTCCATTAAGTGACACGAATGATATGACACGAATGATAACATGCTACTTCTTTAAATTATTTTTGACAGACATAAGTATGCTAATTGGAAGATAATTATAAAGTATATAAAACTAAATACTAAATTAAATTTATTAAACAATTTAAGTTATTGAGTGCAATATAATTAATGGAATTATTGTAATTACTTAAAGAAGGTCCTGTTACATTTAAATAATCACTAGCTGAAAATAGTTCTCCACAGACTTCAGAACAGAAATTTTCATTCATATGAGGTTTTATAAATACTTTTCATGCAATTATGTATTTCTTAATTTATTATTTCTTATTTATTAATGAATTATTTCTTTTATAGTTCCGAAACTGTATAAATTTACAAGTAAAAATAAAATTCTTCTTTCCATAGCATAAATTATCTAATATTTTAAATAATTAAACATAGGAACTTAATCTACCCCCTAGATGCTACCACCCTCCCCTCTCCAACACACACATACAAACACACACGTACTCCAAGTACTCAGAAGCCTAAGGGATTGTTTCACTAAAATTTTAACAGTCTTATTTAAACCAAATATGGAAAACATGCGTATATTGATGCAAAGATAATAAAACGAGAGGTGTATATAAACTTTGTGTAACTGGTAGTGGCAGAGAGTCCTACTTGACTCCTTGACTAACTAACATTCTTAATGAGGCACAACTAAGCCATCATATGTGGTGGCTGGGATTATTCTATCTAAATGTGCATATCAAGAAATGAATGTCTTTATAAATGTGTTCTCAACCATGCAACGAGTGTTAGAAATATCAAATCATGTTTCTTTAGAAGAGCTTATACTCTGGGGTTAGAACTTAATAAACCTTATACACCTCATCTTATTTAACTGGAATATTACCATAACACTGATCAGATCCATTCAGAATTAGATGCTAAATTAAATTTGTTCTTTGCCCTTTCACAATAAGTATTTAAATGACAAAAGGCAATTGTCAAAACGTGTGGAAAATTCAATCAAGGAATTTATAGTAAGGTTTTATATGCCCCAGTATTCAATTAAGTGTGGAAATGTTTTTAATTCCTGTGGGTGCTTACTTTTTAGTTTTCATTTTTATTACAAGACCAAAACAGGCAGGGTTTTAGAATTTAGGAAAACTGATAAATAATAATAGATTCTGTTTTTAATTATCATATTAAAACAGGTGAACAGAATTTTCTTATTCAGAAACTTTAAATATAAGTAGTAGCTGTAGTCATCAGTGTTTAACATTTTGCATTCTGACCACAGAACTCTGGTATAAAGAGATAAGTTGGGTCGGGCATATCTAATCTTTAAGACAAGAATGATCCAAATATTGAAATATTCTAAAGTAATCTTCAAATTCAAACCTAATCACTAATGGGAATAAGTAATAGCTTGAAGAAACCTTAATTACTGGGCTTATAGTTTCCTAGACAATTAGAGGGATCCCACACTTAATCTATGAAAAAAAAATATTTAGCTAACTCAAGTTTACGAAGTCCATTGCCAGTCTTAGAAGCACATTGTGTTCATTAGTGCCACAAAGGAGTGTTGAAGCCTCATTACATCTGACATTAAGTATTTTCAAAACCTTACAAGGATCCTATGGTATGATCAAGATAATAGACTCATTTCAACACAGTATCCATTATATTTTTGACGTATAACTTAAATGTAATGTATGCATGTATTTCTATATGTAGAAAATGAATCAAGTTTATTGCATTTTGAATCTTTCTGAATTACAATGTAATCATTTATACTGTACAATACACATGACACATGAAATGGAAAAATTAAGTCTATAAAATATAGATTATCGCAATTTTCTGTATATCCTGTTGAAACACACACACACACACACACACACACACATTTATTGGACCAGTATAGCATGATTAAAGACACTGACTCACATATTCCACATAAAATTGAGATCATATACAGTATTTGTTTTTCTCTGTCTGACTTATTTCACCTAGAATAATGTTCTTTGGTCTCATCAGTATTGTTGCAAATGACATTAAAACACAAATCTTACTCATCTTATAACTGAGTGCTCATATCTAAGTTTGTATCCTTTTTACAACTTTTATTTCCCCTAGCCCAGATTACGGTAGCCATTCTTCTGTCCTCTCTATATATATGAATTTAACTTTTTAGTGTATATATATATATATATATATATATATATGTGTGTGTGTGTGTGTGTGTGTGTGTGTGTGTGTATAAAATTATGTCTGACCTAATTATGTATCTCACTTTTTCTTTGTCCATTCATCTGTTTACGGACATAAAGTTTGTTTCCATATCTTAGCTATCGTAAATAAAGCTGAAATGAACAGGGAGGAGCAGATACCTCTTTGAGACAGTGTTTTTCATTCCCAGTAGATTAATAACCAGAAGTTAGATTGCTAGATTGAATTGAAATTCTATTTTTAATTTTGAGTAACTTCCATTCTATTTTTCGTAAGTTAATCCATTTTTGTATCTTGGGGATAAATCCCTTTGATCATTGTGTATCACCCTTGTCATGTGTAGTGGAAGACATTTTGCCAGTGGCTTGTGGAGGGATATTGGCCTATAGCTTTCTTGTAGTGCCCTCACAATTCTAGAGGCTGGATGTCAAAGATAAAACTGTTTCATTCTGATGTTTCTCTCTTACTTGAGGTGTCTATCTTCTGAGGCATTCAGTGATAGTCTCTGCATCTGCATGTGTGTCTAGTATCTCCAAATTTCCTCTTCTAGTGGCATCAGTTGAAGGGAGCCATTGACACATTTCATTTTAATCTAATCACCTCTTTAAAGACCTCATCTCTAAATACGGGTATATTCTGAGCTACTCTGGGATATGGGGGAGGGGTCAGGACTCAACAGTTAATTTTTGGGGGACAAATTTCAGCCCATAACAGTTGGTAAACTAGCAAAGCATATTTGGGAAAAGAAGAGTAGCTTGTTCTTATTCCATTCTGTCTCACCCTCCGCTAGCTTATTGCAATTTCTGACTTGAAGAACGTCACATGTATAGTATGTTTGATTGTCATATGACATCATAACATAATTTGCTTGACAGCTGCACAATTGCTTATTTTTCTTTCCTGAAAAAGAAATGTGTTTCCTTATATACTCTTAAGAATGAATTGGCTTCAGAAACAGCTAGAGCTGCAAACTTAGAAATCATGCAGACATCCTGTCTTTATTTTTTGTTATTTCTAAACAATTGCTTCATTCTGTCTTTTCAGTGAAAGAGAAGTTATGTTTCTTGGGGATGGATTGTAGTAATCATGACCTAACAGTATCAGAGATTTATAGTTCACAGCTTCAATCACAGAAGAACATAGGACACTTTCAGTTTTATAGTTCTGATAGCTTTAGGGACATGTTCAACATGGATAAGAAACCATGTTCATATAAAAATATGAATACCCCCATGGGTATCAGATGGGTGGAGTGAGGACAAAGCTGTGTCACTGGAAGGGAATATATATATCATGTTTTACATGATGTTATGTGTTTTTATCTCATTAATCACGTTTACATAAATGGAGACATATCCATCTCTCAGAAAATATCACACTAAAAAAAACCAAAGTAGACTTTTCTCAGGATTCTTTATCATGCTCTATTCTTAATTTTACTATCAAGAAATACAAAACCATTGTTAAATCATCTTTGATTTCACCTTAATTGGCATAGTAGACCCAAAATATTTATTTATGTTGGTACCATGCATTTATTTTACTATACTGTTCATTTTGGAGGATACAGGTGCTTTCTAAGCTTTGATTTCAGTAAGCATATACCAAGTTAATTTTTATAGGTTTTTTTCTAATGAGTAATTTCTTCTGTTTTGCTTTCTCCTCTCTGTCTTCCTCCTCCTCAATTTTGTCAGCAACAGATATCTTGAAAACAATTTACTAGGTGAAAGTCACTTGTTCAAATCCTAATTAATAATGTCATATTAAAAATATACAATACTAATTATATATAAACCCATGCTATATAACCAACCAATAATACAAAAATTTAACTTCTCGTATCATTTTTCTCAAAATGTCATTTTTTCTATGAGTTAATGACTGGGTATTTTTTATACTGAACACCACTCTGGCATTAGGCAAGTGAGTGAATTATCACTGTGAGAGTTAAGAAAAATACATAAGTCTTGGATTTTAAAAATACTAAACTATCAAATCTACTACTCATTCTTTTGAGTACACAACTGTGAGTTAAATATCTTTCCTAGCTCCTCTAATACTTAGTCAACTGCAATTATAGCTCTGTTCAAATCCTTATGACAGCATTTATCACATGATAGTAATTACATAGTTATCGGCCTTCAGCAGTCTTTATAATCAGGGCATTTGAGAGCAAGAATTGTGTATCATTCATTGATCAACAAGTGGTAGAAGTTCATAATGAATAGAGAGAATATCAGCTGAATGATGATCCTTTCCAGTGGCTATTTTTCAATTCACATACAAGTGTTGTTCAAGTGATAAATGCATGATCAAAGAGATAAATACTTCTTTTGAAATCTATATAAGCATATAATAATATCATATAATATTTAAAATAATTGAAATAGGGCCTCCCTGGTGGCGCAGCAGTTGAGCGCTGCGCTGTGGAGCTGTCGGTGGCAGCGATGCAAGTTCGATGCCCGGCCCGGGAGAATCCCACATGGTGCGGCAGACCTCTCCTGCCTCGCCCGCTGCTCCCCTCAGCAGTGTGTTTCTGATCTGCCTGTTCTGCTCCCCACTCTGTCTCTGGTGAACCCTCTCGCCACCCCACGCCTCTGGTCTGTACCCCAGCTTGTATGTATAAATAAAAAATTCTTAAAAAAAATTTGAAATAATGTTGACACAATTATTTTAAGCATAAGGATAATTATTGAAATTTGAGCTTGGCATCAAAAATAGAGACTGCATGATGAAATTGGCAACTATAATTGAGCAACTACAATGCTACATTGTAATACATAAGAAAATAGCACATTATATGCTTGAGATTTTTTAGTTTTTTACTCTTCAACTTCACTTTTTAATTTAAAATGATAGTCCCAAACCAATAAATCGTTTTGCCCTGAGTGGCAAATTTAATTCCAATAATCAAAAGGATCCTTAAATATTGAAGAAAATGAAGCAAAAATATATACACACACACACGTATATGTAATTTCATGTTCTATGATCTTATGCTTTGAGAGAAAAAAAAAATCAGCAATTCTAAATGAAAGGCATTTAATTATGATCATGTAAAGGCCCATGGTATCTAAATGCTTTAATTTATGATGACAATGATTATAATTCTAAGCTTATAAAAACACTAAGTATACTACATAATACAGTTTGCCACTGAAATATCAAGTTATCATTAATCTGTCTTTGCAATACATCCTGGGTAAAATGTGCTCTGGAAATTGTCCAAATTAATCAGACTTCTTGAACATGCACATGAAAATGTTATAATATATTCAAGTTATAGTACATTAAAGACACTGAATAATCTTAGGTTCCCAACAGTTTTGTGATGACTATTATGTAGCCTATTGATTATTATAATATGAAAGTAATAACTCCTTATTTCACCAGTTCTTCACATTTCAGTTAATAGAACCATTTTTCATTCAGTTGTTTAAGCCAAAACCAAATTAACAAAGCATTTACCTCATATAATTTTTGATAAATTGTTTTTGATTATTCTCTTTTCTTCAAATTCTAAGCCAATCTATGATCGTTTTATATATGTATGTGTATATATGTTTGTTTGTGTGTGTGTACATATATATTTTTTTTTTCAGAAAATCTCTTACCATCTTTACTGCTACAACTTTAGTCAGTCACAGTCAGCTCTCATCTGAATGAGTATAATAACCTAAATGCACCTTCTTCCTCTCCAGAAATATAGCATATACCTGCATAATTTAGGGATAAATATCAGTATAATATAGCCTAAAGTAAAAGTTATTGTCACTGACATGTGAAACATGAATTCATTTACTTACTAATTTTCTCAACAAATGTTTATTGAAATACATATTGCATTCCAGACAGTAGGCTAGTACAATTACCAACAGAGCGAAAACATGAGAGAATATGCAAGAAATTTTTTTTTTAAGCAACAGGGTGTGACATTTCAAATAATCATCCTACTTATGTTATCTTGCTTTATTCACTTCATCACTTTTATAATACCATAGATTTCCAGCAGGAAGCAGCTAACAAGTTTCTTGTCTTTTAGTAAATCCATGATTGTACCTCCTTAAGTTATCAGCCACTTAATTGCACTACTCTACAAAACCATCTCCACATAAAGAGTTCCATTTGAGTTATTTTTAGAATGCTTATAAAATAGTATTGTCCTCAAAGGATTAGATATTTAAATAGAGGGGGGAAAGGATTTGGAGTTTCTACCTTCATTCCAACTGGATTGCCTAAATAATCATCTGAAATCAGTGAATACTTTAGTATGACTTTTTGGTGGTCTGTATTTCTCACATCACTATTTTTAAAAGTATTCATTACTTTACCTTGTACTAGCAAACAGCAGTGAGTGACCTAATGCTTTCTGGTTTAAAAGGATGGGTAGACCCACAGCTCTAAAGAGTTCTCTTTAAATACCTTTGATATATAAATGGGAGTTTCGAATAAGTTACTCAAATTGTAGCAATTTTTGCTTGATTTGTAAATGGTAAGTGCAGTGTCCACAACACATTTGATATGATTAAAGAGTCTTATATATACAACATAAGTATGTTTAGAATTTGCAAATAGAAATTTACCAATAGCAATTTGAAAGCACATTGCTTCTTTATGATAACACTGATCAACAAATTTTTACAAAAGTCATATCATTGAAATAAAATTAGTCATTTCCTGTCAGTGTTTATGTGCTCAACACGAATATGACAGCACATTCTAATTTTGGCTCTAGTTTTTTTGTAATCTGCAATAAATAGATGTTTTTACATCACAAAATGCATGCCGACAGTGATAGGCCTACGGTTAATACCTGTAAAAAATCAAGTCATAGGCTACTTCTTAGATTTCTTCGCTTGTCTCTTGGACAGCTGTCCAGGAGCATCTCTGGGGAGTCTCTAGCAGTAGTCAGCCAGCATTGTAGTGGACCACTTTCCCTAGAATCTTTGTTCCATTGATGCAATATCTTGATGGAAACGTTCGCCATGTTCAGCACTAACCGTGCCACAGTTTTCAGGGAAGAAATCCAGATGAAAATGAAGGAAGTGGATCTTTAGAGACATATTGCAGCCAAGTTTCTGATACTGCATTAGCGTGTCTTCTACCAGTTCCTTGTAGTTTTCTGCCATTTTCTGCCATTTCTAACATTCCCAAGAAAGTTTGTAGATACTAGGCGAAAGGCATCTCATGCTTGTTTCGCATCACCCTGCAGCAAGTTGTTGAACCGGTCATCTCAATGCAGACGGAATGTTTGGGTAGACTATTCTTAACTTCTTTTGCTTCGTTATTCCACTGGAAAGAGGAGGAACCAAGCAGAAGTAATAGTCTTTTATGTGGTTGCTTGGCTCTCTCTACACCATGGGGACTGCAAACAGCATTGACGGTCTTTTGCCATTTAACCACTGTGAAAGCTATGTTGTACATGTAGCACAGCATATATGCAGGGCCCAAGGCTTGTCTTGGTCACCAACCTTGCATCCAAAGTAAAGATGATAAGCCTTCTTCACTTGAGAAGTGAAACCTTTCTTCTGGTTGGCAAGTGTCACTTCCCCAGAAATAGAGCAGAAATTGTCCACGCTATGAATGTACTTTCGAGACATGACTGTACTGGATTGTGCCTAAATGGATAAAATAATAACTGTTCTATGGAACAGTAGCTTAAACTATCTCACACAAAGTCTGAAATATTTTCAATGCTCAATCTTTTTGACAGGGCTTTATATAGTGCACTGCTGATGTCAGCTTACTTCAGCAGCTGCCTGGCAGTAGTATTGCATTGCATCAGAAAATGATGCAGTCAACTCTGGATGATATGTGCATGATGGTATTATGCAATGTGATGTAATATTACATCATTCTAGGCTGATTTAGGTTATTGTTGCAGTCCTACTGGATAAATTTACAAGGTGAAACATAAAATGAATTATATGAAATATCTTCAAAACGAGAGCTAATGAAACATTTTCAGGGTTATATTCATGTTCAGCACACCAAAATAACTACAGATTTTTAAGTCAGTAATGATCTCACTGTTGACCAGTGTAATGATTATAAATTATTTTATCTATAAAATATAGGTCTTGGTTTGTGATGAAATGTATCTTTAAGGTGGTATTATTTTAATATTTTCCATTGTTATCTTCAAAATATAAAATATTTTTTTAAAAGATGGGATATCTTATAATAAATGGCATGATATTTTAGATCTAGATCAACAGTCTTTCTGTAAACATTTCTTTTTTCTTAGTAATAATAAACTTTGCAAGCTCCACTTTAGATTTAAACATTGTTTTTCAGTCTTTTGCATGTGATGAGGATATAGAAATTCACCAGGCAAACTCGTCCACCTTGCAATGATACAAGCTAAGAAAGTTTAAACAGCAGATATTCATCACCACATAAGATTGTTAAAGAAGCAAAGAGCCTTAAGTTAGCTAAGCTCTCCAAATTGATGAGACTTTTTCAGGACAGAAGATTCTCACAGCTGCATTTCCTTGGTGGAGCTTTGAGAAAAAAAGGAATATTATATGTGTGTGTGTGTGTGTGTGTGTGTATACATATATATATATATATGTATATGTGTGTGTGTGTGTGTGTATCTGTTGGCCATTTGCTTTTCTTCTTTGGAGAAGTGCCTTTTTAACTCATCTGCCCATTTTTTGACTGGGCTATTGGCTTTGTTTTTGTTGAGTTGTGTGAGTTCCTTGTAAATTTTTGTTATCAGTCCTTTATCAGATGTATTGTGTGCAAAGATCTTTTCCCAGTTGGTAGGGTGTCTGTTAGTTTAGGTTAATGTCTCTTTTGCTGTACAGAAGCTTTTTATTTTGATGTAATCCCATCTGTTTATCTTGTCTTTCACTTCCTTTGCTTTGAGGGATGTGTCTTTCAAGATTTTGCTGAGATGTATGTCGTGTAGAGTTTTGCCAATATTTTCTTCTATACATTTTATGGTTTCAGGTCTTATATCCAGGTCTTTTATCCATTTTGAGTTGACTTTTGTGCAGGGTGTGAGGTAGTAGTCTAGCTTCATTTTTTTGCATGTGGCTGTCCAGTTTTCCCAGCACCATTTATTGAATAGACTGTCCTTGTTGCACTGCATTTTCTTTGCTCCTTTGTCAAAGACTAGTTGCTCATAGATATGTGGCTTTAATTCTGGGTATTCTATTCGGTTCCATTGGTCTTTCTGTCTGTTTTTGTTCCAGTACCATGCTGTTTTAATTATTATGGCTTTGTAGTATAGTTTGAAATCAGGGGGTGAAAATCCTCTGTTTTCTTCTTTCCTTTTAGTTAGTAGGCCTTTAGCTATGTGAGGTTTTTTGTGGTTCCATATGAATTTCATCAGTAGTCAATCTATTTCTTTGAAGAATGTCATTGAGATTTTTATTGGAATAGCATTGAATCTGTAAATTGCTTTTGATAGGATTGCCATTTTGATAATGTTAATCCTTCCAATCCATGAGCAAGGGATGCCTTTCCATCTTCTTGAGTCTTCTTCCCCAACAGATACATGGAAAAATGATCAACCTCACTTATAATCAAGGAAATGCAAATCAAAACCACTATGAGATACCACCTCACACATGTGAGGATGGCACACGTTAAAAATACAGGCAACAACAAATGCTGGAAAGGATGTGGCGAAAAGGGAACTCTTCTGCACTGCTGGTGGGAATGTGAACTGGTCCAACCACTATGGAAGGCTGTATGGCGATTCCTCAGACTGCTAAACATGGAGCTTCCATACGACCCAGCAATCCCCCTTTTGGGAATTTACCCAAAGGACACAAAAACACTAATCCAAAAGGATACATGCACCTGCATGTTCATTGCAGCACTGTTCACAATAGCAAAGTTATGGAAGCAACCCAAATGTCCAAAAATAGATGATTGGATCAATAAGATGTGGTACATATACACAATAGAATACTATTCAGCATGGAAAGAAGATAAACACATGCAATTTGCAGCAACATGGATGGAATTAGAGGGGATCATACTCAGTGAAATAAGCCAGAAAGAAAAAGAAAAATATTGAATGGTTTCACTTATAACAGGACTATAGGGAGGCCGGGTGGGAGAGAGACACTCAGCGGTGGGGGAGGGGGGAGGGGAGGATAAGGGCACAAAATGGAAGAGAGGAGAATACAGGGGACCATGGAGATGGATCACGGGTGAATTGGTGGTGGGCTACCCAAGGGAAATACAAAATGTGAAAACATAAATAACAATAAAAATATATATTAAAAAAAAAATATATATATATATCCTTTATTCCTATATTTATATCCGAAGACCCCTGCCAAACTTTGAATATGTTTGAATATGATTTTAGTGTTAGCACATTGATAGTGGACAGTGAAAGGATTCCTGAGCAACGCAGGGCCTCCCCGGTGGCGCAGCGGTTGAACGCTGCGCTGTGGAGCTATCGGCAGCGGCGACGCGAGTTCGATGCCCGGCTGGGGAGAATCCCACATGGTGGGGCAGACCTCTCCTGCCTCACCCGCTGCTCCCCTCAGCAGTGTACTTCTGATCTGCCTGTTCTGCTCCACACTCTGTCTCTGGTGAACCCTCTTGCCGCCCCACGCCTCTGGCCTGTACCCCAGCTTGTATGTAAAAAAAAAAAAAAAAAAAAAAAAGGATTCATGAGCAATGCAGACATGAAATTTGTCTGCTGTGATGCAGCAGCACTTTCCCCAAGGACTTATTTGGCTCATTGAGATAGTGCGCAGAAGGTTGGGTACACAGTAGGAAAACTGATTCTTGCCTCAGTGCAAGCTAGCAAAATTTGAGGGGATCTACAAAAAAATCCACCGCTAATCTCGTAGGCTTTTCATCTATGCTCAGAATCACTCTGATAATTCCACTCTCACCACTCAATTCAACATTTTCTAGCATCCCTAATCAGTACAATAAGAACAGATATAAAATATATGTGGCTAAAAGATTTTCTTTTTCAGGTGGTTTCGTGTTAGTGTGTAGAAATAAAACTGATTTTTTCTATTTCGATTGTGCATCCTGAAATCTTTACAGAATTTGTTTATTCTAACAGGTTTTTGGTGGAGTCTTTAGTATTTACTGTATATAAGATCAAATCATCTGCAATCAGAGACAGTTTTTTTTTTTTTTTTCCAATTTGGATGCCTTCTATTTCTTTTTATAGTCTGGTGGTGAGAGTGTACACCCTTGTATTCTAGATCCTAGAATAATGTTCAGTCTTTCACCACTGAGTGTGATGTTTGTGTGGCTTTGTTATATATGGCTTCTATTATGTTGAGGTTATATTGAGAATTTTATTCATGAATGGAGGTTGTATTTTGTTAGATGCATTTCTGCATATATTGAGATTAACATATGGATTTTATCTTTCATTCTATTAATGGGAAGTATGGTATTCATTATGCATATATCCTAAACCATACTAACATTCTGGGGATACATACCATTTGATCAAGGTCTGTGATTCTTTTTGTGTGTAGAAATTTTCAATTTACCAATTTTTGTTGAGAATTATTGTAATATCTGCTCATCAGAGCTATTAGCCTGTGTTTTTCTGTCCTTGCATTGTAATTACCTGGCTTTCATATTAGGATAAAACTGATTTTGTAACATGAGAGATAAGGAGATGGAAGGATATCCCATGCTCATGGATGGGAGAATTACTATAATCAAATGACTATCTAGTCTAAAATGATATACAAATGTAACATAATCCCCTTCAAAATCCCAGCAATAATTTTCAAAGAAAAAACAAAATATGTTGAAATTCATATGATACAGCAAAAGATCTAGAATCACAAAAGCAATTTCAAGAAAAAAGGAGCGAAACAGAGGTATCATATTACTTGACCTCAAATTTTATTATAAAACAATAGTGTTAAAATATGTATGGTGTTGGCTCAAAAATAGATGCATGGATCAATAGAACAAAATCAAAAATGCAGAAATAATCCACAAATGTATCAGCATCTAATCTACAAAAAATATCCATGATCATAAAATGGAAAAAAAAAAGTCTCTTTCATAAATGGTGCTGGCAATATTGAAAAGCCACACATAAAAGAATTAAGTTAAATTACTCACTAGCACAATACATAAAAATAAATTCTAAATGGATAACAGATTTAGATATAAGAACTGCAATAATAAAATACATAGAAGAAAACTGGCAATATCTTCCACAATATCAACAATAAAGATATTTTTGGTCATCATTTATTGGAAACTGAATTGAAGAACAACAGGTCATTTTTGAAAAATTTGGGAATTTTGATCTTTGGCAATTAGAAATTAAAGATTATAGTTTGAAAAATACCTATTCACAAGAGCACTCAGATATAAAGACCTAAAACAGTAATGTAAACCAACATTACCTCAATAAAAATAAATAAATACAAAAACATTCATTTCAATTGCCTAAAGTAGATAGAGCTCATGTCCACTAGCATTATAATAAAGACTGTACTGTAGGATATCCAGACATGTAGAATGTAACAATAGGGTGAACAAATGATGATGGTCACGAAAATAAAGTAGAAGAAATCACACAGGGAAGTATTCATAGTATATAGAGATCATTTTACATCAAGACCAAATTAATTTATGGTGTTAGAATTAAGGAAAAGAGATTTATTTTAAAAGAGTTGTTAAACTTAGAAGGGAAAAAAATGCAGGCTACCCAGATAAATTTAAATTCTATAAAAATAATGGGTATTTAATATAAGTATGTTTCAAATATTACATTTTCAATTTTATCTGGCAATCTGATTTTGGGGAAAATACAGGTAATATGGATTAGACAAAGCTTTGAACGGGACATAATTAGGTGATGTCTAAAGTGTTTTCTTGCTCCGCTCAGATTCATGTTACATGTGTGTTGAATTTCTAATGATTCATGGAACAACAATTTATAAGTTACATGCTCATTTTTGTCCACTTTGTTGATGTGTTTTACTGTATAAACACTTAAATGTGTATGTTATCTACAATGGACTCATAGGCAATATTCAAAGAAAAAATGAGCTTGTCATGTAAATGAAAGCAGGGGATTCAAGCATAAGATGTTGGGATTCTAGGAAATGAAATTTCCTTGTTAGCGACAAGTCTTAGTTCCATGATTTCTTACAAGTGTGTGTAATAGAAAAATCCTAATAAACTTTTTGGTTGTGATCTTTCTAAAGCTCACTAGATAAAGAGAAGTAATTCTGAAGAACAAATCCAATTTGTTTTTTATTTTATTTTGGTAAATGAGGTTTTAATTTGCTAAAATATCTTATAACAAACCTGTATTGTTTTTCTGCCAATACTACCCTTTACTAAATGTTAGTGAGCTTCACCAGTCAATCTTCTATTCTGTAGAAATAACTAATGAAAACATGCCTTTGCTTGCTAATTACACTTGACTAATTAGTTGATATAACACCCATGTGAGGTAGGAAAATAAACATTTTACTTTCCACTTTCTAAATGAGGAAACGGAAATAAATGTGTTAAACTATTTTCCTGAAGAAATTCAGCAAATCAATTGAAAAAGCAATATTTAAGAGTTTGAACTCTTTCATTGACTTATTTACTGACCTATGTTTAAATCCCTCTGTTTCCAGCATATAAAAGCTAAAAGTCAAGGAAATACTCTTTGGTACAAAATATATTCTTTGTTCACAGGAATAATTAGGACATTCAAAAATTATTCAACCAAAAAGAGGAAACATATTCATTTTTATACATTTGAATGAATACTCGTTTCTTATCTAATTTCAGAATCAACAGGAATATGAAAGTAAGATGTCATTAGAGTTTTACTGCAAGTTATATTTAAAGCACAGGATTTTTGAAATTTATTACAGCATATTGGGCACTGTTCCCTCCTCTGCCAGTTTCTAAGACTTCTGAATTAGGCAATTATTTAATCATGCAAAGTTTAAATTTTGTCATTTTTTTTTTGAAAAAGGAAGTGGGAACTGGCTGTTTATTTTGTAAGTAATTGTTAAAATTGAACAAGATAGTTCTTTTGTTTTTATGTAAGTGCTGTAAAATGAATAGCATTGTAGGGATTTTATCAAGAATTTTAAAAAGGAAATACTTTATTTTAAAATAATTGGTAGGAAAATCTATTTTGCAGTCATTCTGCTCTGTGTGTTTATCAAAACTTAGATGTGTTCTTGGAAGTCATAATGCATTTAAATGGTTAAACATAGAACTGACTATATGTGAAAACCTAATCTAGACACATTTTTTTCAGAATATTTTAAAAAATTGACAAAATGGCTGCATAGCAATAGCTAGAGTTTACCATTTGAAAGTATTTTCATCTATCACTTCTATGATCCTTCTCCCTCTCTCTCTTTTTCTCTCTCTCTCTCTCATACACACACACACACACACGAACAATGAGTACATATCATTGTATTCTCTATTTTACAAATGAGGGCAATAAGACTGGATTTTTTTTAATATCTAGCTTTAATCCTCTGATTCACTATTTAGTAACTGAGTGATATAAGAAAATGATTTATGTTTCAGTTTCATTTGTATAATTCTCATCACATGATGTGCTTTTTAAAAATTGTTTGGCACTTACAAATTATTGACATCTTTTTTAAAAAATAATAAAATAGCATTTACATTAGCTATTATTATACTCAACTGTATATAAATAAATTACTTATCGTTTAAAATATGTATTTACTTATTTATGCACAGAAGAACTGGGTTCTAGGCCAGAGGTACAGAGGTGAGAGGATTCACCAGAGACAGAGTGGGGAGCAGAACAGGCAGTTCTACTGAAATACACTGCTGAGGGGAGCAGCGGGTGAGACAGGAGAGGTCTGCTGCACCATGTGGGTTAGCTCCCTGGCTGGGGATCAAATTCAGGCCACAGTGCCTGGTGATAGCTTGATAGTACTGAGACTTTAACCCCTGTGCCACCAGAGAGGACCCCCTCTTTTTTATCTTTTTTGATGAGATTATTATGTAATCAAAATTCAACAAAACCCAGCGAAGATCCTAATTTTTTTTCGTATTATTGGTCTTTTTGTCCAATATCAATTTCCCACCCTACCTTAATAACAGGATCCCAAATTTGCATAGTACAGCAATATTTCAAATCCATATGCTGTCTTTTTCATACTCCCTTCTGTAGGGTGATCATGTAATATATGTCTGATCAATGAAATGAAAGCTGAAGATATCTAAAATGATTTCCCCTAATTATGGTTCAATATTTATTTACTTCCCCTTTCCATTCTCTTTGTATCTTAACACCAAGGTATCATTTAGAATAGCAAGAACCACATAGAAATTATGAGCATTAAACATGAGAATAAAAGTTAGTACATTAGTGTCAGTGGAAAGAAGACATAAAAAGATTATAGGTTCCCAATTATATTACTGAGTCACACAGTATGACTACTGGGCTGTGTATCTCTTGATTTCTTTCAAGTGATTCAAATAAACTCTCATGTTCCACTCTTTCTGGCTGAATACATAAGTAGCTGCTTCCCTGGACATGCTGACTAATGACTTAAGAACCATTGAGCTATATGATTAAATTTTCACTTTTCCTTAATAGATCCCCACAGGTAAATCTTCAATGATATTAAAGTTAAAAATAATGACTGGTGATATGATTTGGGAGTAGTTCAAGTAATTAATAGACAGACTGTGGGTACACGATTAGTAATTAAACTATTCAAGAGAAGTTATCCCGATCTGGAGACATTTCCATTTGGAAATCAACACTGTCATCTGCTGCAAATTGAAGCATATGATCCCTTATAGTTATTTAATAAAGCTCTTTGAATTCTTTGAGCATCATGTGACACATAAATTGCACGAGTACATACTTGACCTCTTCGCTAATTTTATGATATTATCCTTACAGCCAAAATCATTCATTTCAAAACTTTTAAAGTTGATTCTGAGAAAATAATAGCCTCTTTGAATCAGTTTTGTTTAGAAAAATAGTTATCATTTTATAACAAATAACATTAATTAAAATTATAGTCGTCTAAGGAAATCATCCCCAGAATATTAAATACTTTATGAATTACTTCCTACAAGGTTGTAAGTACAAAGCAGTTCATCTTCCTCCCTTGAGAAGCAGACAACTTCCATATATTTTTTTGCAGAGAAATTATTGCCTTCATATATCCACTGCAGAAAAATGTATGTGTGTGAAGGTCAAAATTGTCTTTAACCCACTCCTTCCCCCCCTTTTTTTCTGGGCTCTCTAGTAAAATGTTGACCAGAAGGCAAAGCTTAAAATCTTATAATTTATATAAAGTTATGAGACCAGTGTAATAATCAGTATATATCCAGCCAGATTTTCAACGTGCTAATCTGTTTCATCCCCTATTATTTAAAATTAAAATAATGCAGAAACAGTTCTAACTCAAGCATATACCTCTGATCATATTCCATATGTTGATATTTGTTAATATTATCCTAAATGCAAACATGAAGTTTCTGAAATAAAAGGCATTATACTTTACTTATAGCACAGTTATACTTGTTTCATATTATCCCAATTCCTACCCCTTGTGTGATGCAAAGAGAACCAAATTTCATCCTACATGCTAGAGGGTTGTATGTTCTGTAGACAAGTAGACCTACAAAAATAAAAATGAGTTTTAATGATTTCATAAGCAAGGGGGCAGCTATTACCCTCCAGTTCTGAGAAAATACCTTTGAAAATTTAAGGAGAAAACCCTAGGTCTTCACACTTTGGAAAGTAAATAAATATCTCCCAGAGAAAAACAAGAACAGTGTCTCCAATGTTAAAACCAAAGGATGTCATTATATCTCTGTGATTCCTTCTCTCATGATTGTCCTGAAGGAAATCAGTCACCCTATCATGACTATTGAGTACAATGCATTGCAGGTTTTTAGGTGACAAGAGAGATCATTCCTTTCCCACTCTATTTGCCAGGGACAGCAGCTGACCAGCAACCAATAAGTAAATAAACCTTTAACAGCAACCAGGTGAATGAATGTGAAACATGCTTTCCCCAGTTAATCCTTAGGTATTCTGTAGCCCCAGCAGACAACAACACATTTGGGCAAGATTTACACCACACTAGATAATAAGTGTCATCTTGATATTGGGGTATGTTGCTGCTATGACCGGCATTAAACATGTGTGTGTATTCTGAAGCAGAGAATTTTGGTAAGCTCCATTGGATAAAAGAAGACAAAAGAAACCTGAACACTAAATGTATTGATTCTTGCCCAACTTTTGTCAGATTTAACCCTAAGAATTTCATAGTTTTTATTGCTTTTGTAAATGGGATGAATATGTTCTTCAGATTTTTATTTTTTGTCATTAACTTATGAAGATATAATCTATTTCTTTATTGAATTTAATAATTATTCAAATGACATATTCGTTCAAACATGTTTTCTGTAGATTCCTTGAATTTCCAAGTAGATGATTATGGTATTGCCAAAGAAAAGTTCACTTTTTCTTCTCACTCTTTTTCCTTGTTTACTGAACTGATTGATATGTTGAATAGAAGTAATTAGGAGGGCTTTTTAATCTGGTTCCTGATTTTAGGGGAAACATTCAGTCTTTTATTATTAACTGTGATGAGAACTATAGGGTTCTTGTTCTGCCAGAAGAATAATGATCTCCTCATCGCCCTCTCAGTATCTCTCTGTAACAACCCAATTGATTTTAAGAAGTGGCGAGAAAAATAAACATATTACAAAAATATTACATTATGTATGTAGGTTTTTAGGTAGCAAGAGTATTCCATTCCCATCCTGTTTGCCAGGGATAAATCCATGTGTGCGTTTGGTGCATTTTGCACTTAACTGCCATCAACTGAAGACATTCTCTGGTGAGAAGCACAGGCAAGCAGAAGAATTCTAGTGGGCTGGGGCTCGGATTGGGGAGGGTGGACACCGTTTTTGTCCCAGTGACCTCCAGGTTTCCGTGGGGTTCCCTTTTTTCTCCACAGAGAAACTGGCTCTCTCAGTTTGGGCAGGTTAACTGAAAATAAGACATCTCCCTCAGACAGAGATGAACACCAAGTTTCTGGCCCTTGCTCCATTAACAGAATTCTCAGTGTTTTAGATAGCAATGGCTCTGAATTCAGCACAGCTGAAGGACACAATTGCTAGAGAAGCAAGCCTTAGAATCAGAAGGAAGAGAAGGACCAGTCAATTCACTGGACTGGTACCAGGAAATATGAAATAACTAGCAAATAGTATTTGGCCCATACTCTATGGTTTGTAGACCTCTGGTCTTTTCCATTCTTTCAAATTTAATTGTGTAGAAAAAGAGACAAAGAGAGTTAAAGCAACTACTGTGTCAAACACATTATTTTGCAGGATCCATACACTCATTCAACATATACACTACTCATGAACTTGTAGTATTCTTTGATTATAGGTATTATTGGCTTTTCGAAGGTTTGAGTTACACCAGTTTGCTTTCACAAAAGACCTACATGGGTAGCTTCTTTCACTAGCCAACAGAAATACAAAGATGATTTTCACTTTTAAAACAAAAGCAAAAATGGAAAATTGTATTCAGCATCTGTTTCCTGGCAGCCATTCCAGAAGCAGCATGTGCCCTGAGCAGTGAGAGCGGGGCCACCAGGCTCTTTTCCCACTGCGTTATCAGGCTGTGTATTATCGTATCATTTCTGCTTTTACTGTATTTTAGGTTTTATGTGTCATTTGGATGATTAGTAGGTTTTAGGGGTCTGGGAACTCTCAGAAACTTTTCCATATAAATTAATGGTGATTACTTCTTTGCTTTACACCATTTTGACTTAGGAGAGGTTTCAGAGTACGTTGAACATTCATAAGATTGTTCTGCTTTATCAGGGAAAACCTGTACCATCATTATCTGTCTCCATATAATATATGTTTTGATTACTCTGATGGACATTTTGTATGACTAAGCTAGCACAGTGAATCATGAAAGAGAATTGTGACATTATTTCCCTGTCTGGATTATTGTCCAAAAAAAGGAGAGGAAGAAAACAAACATATATTTGCTTATCCAGTATTATTTTCCAGATATTGAGCCATTTCAGGTTCACAGTATTTCTGTGATATAGGTATAATCAGACCAGTTTTACAAATGAATAAACACACAAACACTGACAAAAACAAAAACTGTTGACTAATATGTGATAGAAATGGAAATTGAACATGAATCTGACAACTAGTTAAAATCTAAGAGCTCACCCACTAAATCAGTGATTCTCGACATTCTCAGTTTTGTTTCACAATTTAATATTTTTTTGCCTATTCATCATATTTTACTTTTCATTGCTCTGTTGCTGTTTCAGTAGAGTTTACTGCCATGACCGTTTTTATAGTACTGTAAGTAGAGTTTTAAGTTATCTGAGTAAACATGGTTATTCTCTTCATGCAATTTATTTCATCATGTCTTTTATTGCTTACTTTCAGTAAGTTTTACTACATTCACATCACATGATCTGTGCATCTCAATATTGCTTTTGAGAAATATCATCATGATTGAACAAAATCTCATGGGTCTTGCAAGTTGAACATGTCAACACAAAACTTTGAGTCAATATCCACTACTACTATATATGATAGTCATTTTGGGATTATTAACTATATAAAAAGACAGTAAATCCTAACTTTAGTGAAAAAGTTTAGAGAACAGGAAAAATAATTTGGATACAGGGCTAGCTATGATTTTAATTAACATGTGCAAGAGCAAGAAGTGTATTTTCTATAGCTTTCAGAGTTTTATTTTTGAGAACTATACAACATTAATTCTGCATATCTGATTCCTAATGAGGTATCCACCTGGGTGTACAAACAGGGCGAAAATGACATTATCCAAAGTTAGAGGGCTTCTGCATTTTATTTTCTTTAATTTTAAAATGCTATAAATACGAAAATTTAAAATGTACTGGGTAGTATTGTTTGTGATTGTATCGTATAATCAGACATAAAACTATGATATATGTATGCGCATATACATGTATATTCAAGAACAGAAAAAAATTTCTGTAATGATCAAAATTTTAAATACTATGAGGTATAGCATACATCTTTTGGAAAATCATGAAGAAAACTGGAGCTGAATTATAATAATGACAGAAATTCATCTAAATATTGTTTCCTGAATTGAACTTAACTTATGAGAGAAATAAAAAATGTATTTTTAGATAAAATTAAATATTTTAAAGGATATAAACAAAATATGTAACTTGTGTGGAAACATTTGGTAAGAAGAATTTTATATTGCCAAATATTTAAGGATAACTGATGAAATATTATAAAAATAATCCTGTTATTTTAAGAGGACTTACATTTTCTTTTAGCTCCTCTAATCTCCTAAAAAGATAACATTGCATTCATTTGTTGGCACTGAATAAAAATAATGAAGGTTTTCGGTTTTTTCATCAGTACAGGTCCTTTGATTCCCACATAATCTTATTTTATATTGCATTTTCAAGTTTTTCTTAATATATATTTAAGGATAAAATTTCCAAATGAAAATTAAAAGCTCTTTATTATTTTATTAGAAAATAGAGGCATCACCAATACATACAATTTTAATGTACATCTGTGTGATTATTTTAATTCTGAAAGCAATCATTAATATGAAAACATTTAAGATTTAAATAACATAAATTAAACCAGAGTCAACCTCATCTTTTTCTTTCAAATTTTGATGATATTTCTGTTGCCCTGAGGTTATACTTCATAGTGTGGTCTTCAAACACATTACTATGTGCTTTGTACATAGTCACTCAATATAAATACTGACAGTATTGATCATTAGCTTCTCAGAGATTTCTTAACCCTTAAATGACTAATAATTTCCCCATAAGCTATGAATTATTTACCATTCCTCTTCCTCAAGTACTGTAACTATTAAGTAGTATCATCTTTACCATCTGTGAAAAATTATTATCTCTGAGTAAAGCACATAACATTGATATTTTATATTTTGACCATTTTGACCAACATTGATATTTTATATTCCAATTAAGATTCCCAAGCTCTTTTTTAAACAACTTATAGTAGCTGTAAAATGTAACATCATGGGGGGCTTCCTTAGTGGCACAAGGGGTTACGTCTCAGCACTTTGAGCTATCAGCAGCCACAGCAGCATAAGTTCGATTCCCAGCCAGGGAGCAGACCCACATGGCACAGCAGACTTTTCCGATCTCATCCCCTGCTCCCCTTAGCAGTGTATTTCAGTAGATTTGCCTGTTCTGCTCCCCACTCTGTCTCTGGTGAATCCTCTCCCCGCCACACACATACCTCTGGCCTACACCCCAGCTCATGTATGAATAAATAAATAAATCTTTAAAAAAGAAACATCACAGTACACATTTAATTGTTCATAGAAAATGATAAGCAAAGATCAAATGCATTGAATTCTTTTTAATTCTTGAATTCTTGAAAAAATTATTACTCAATATTACTAATGAAGCTTAATTTTTGAAATTGTATAAAATATATCTGAAATAATTTTATCTCTATAAACATAAATCGAGTTCAAATGAAATATATGTACCTGTTTACTTGCTCTATGCAGTTTTCAGCCATTTCTAGAAAAGTAACTATTTAGTTCAGAGACATAGACAGTTCCATGTCAGTTGCATGGCTTGATTCATTGGTAAAGCTAACGTAGAATCTGGAAAAAATAAAGACACATTCTTAGGATTTTGTATTTCTGGAATTAATTATACATACTTGAAAGTAACATATTTCTTAATATTTAGTAGTTTATTTTGGTAGGGACTTCAGTGTGAAAAAGCAAAAAATATTAGAAATATTGAAGGCCGAGATCAATAAAAGTAAAAAGATAAAATGGTGAAAGAAGTTTTTACCCTTGCATTATGAATGTCCCTATTCCTTATACTCCCCTCTTTCTTCTCTATTCTATTTCTGCCTACTCTTCTTCATCTTCATCTTACTTTTTAGTAAGTTACTTTTGACACAATCACACCTGAAGTAATTCATATTTCTCATCTGAGTCTAAAGAAATGAATCATTGACATTTACAGAACAAAACTGAAGACATTATTTCATTTTTAAATAAAAACTATGCCTCAGTCAGAAAAATAAAAGTTTCAAGTTTTTTTCTAATGTTATTTATCAGTTGTTCTATGAACTGGGATTTTCATAAAACCTCTGTCTCAAGGAGCTTGCAAAGTACAGAAGAGATAGACAAAGGATACTCAATGCTAGGAAGTATGCTAAATTAGAATAAGAAAGAACCAATTACAAGAATAATGGAGGGGCATTTAAACAAAAATTTGATTCGGGTAGATACCCTAGCCAACAATATATAAGCTGATATTTGAAAGTTGAATTGTAATTAACCAGGAAAAGTGGGACTAGAAAGAGGGCAGAGAAGAATTTTCCAAGTTGGGTAAATAGCACTCATATATATTCATACATGCAGGCATGCCCATAATGATTCAACATCCATCTATTTTGAACACCTACTATGTCTTACTTATTGTTCTAAAGCATTAGGGATCCAATATTGGAGGAGAAATAATACAAAGTTTGTGCCTTCACAGACCCTGCAATCTTGTGGCAAATAGAAACATTTATAAAAGAATCACAGAAATGTATGTATAATTGTAACTGTATTATGCACATGTGTTACAAGTGCATGCAAATATAAGCAATAATGTAAGTTGAAGAATGGGAGGTGATTAGGCAAAATGCTATAGCTGTGGTGGTGGTTTTAAAGGAAGTGAGGGAGTCAGGAACGCAGCATATTCAGATATCCTGCATTGAAGTGAAGTGTAGCTGGATCTTCTACATTTTGCAACAGAAAATACTCTAGACTGAAAATTAGGAATAAGTGGATTTAAACTCCAACCACCCTCTTGCATTCCTTCTTCAGGACTAACTTAATTCACTAAATAACATTTCCTTTTTAGGGTTAACTGTTGACTCACTGAGTGGCACTATCCTTTCCCTCCATATGATTAACCATTAATGGGCTCCAACTTCATTGCTGGGAGCTTGGAAAATTGATTGTGTTACACCCCTAATAAAACTTATGGCGTCTGAGTAGTGACATTAGAAACAAACATCTATTGAATGCTGAGAAAACACCTTGCTGGGAAAGTCCAACACCTTGACTCCTGTAACCTGGACAGCCCACCACCTCCTCAGACAAGGCGATGTGAAGCCCTGACTTCTCTCACATTTTCTCACACCTTATAAAATCCCTGCACTTCCACCATTTGGGGAAGTGGTTGTTTTAGGGTGCCTATCCCACTGACTCTGTTGATGGCCATCTTAAGTAAAACTGCTCCATGTAAAGACAATTCCTGTGATACAGAGTTTGGCTTTCTGGGCCCAAGAGAAAGACCTGGTTAAGTTGTTTATATAAAGGTCATAATATTATTTCCAAAAAGAATAATGAATCAAGAGCAAAGCAATATTATCAGAAGGACCGTGTGTTTAGTCATACGGAAATGAGTTAAGGGGAGCCAAGGAAAAAGTTGGTGTTCTGGAATTACAGATATTTTTGGCATTCACTTAGATAAAGGGTATTACAGGAGACTGGGTTCAGACGTAATAGATGTGATTACTCCCATTTGGGGTATTTGGAGTTTGACATGCTTTTTTTACATCTAGGTAGAAAGGTAAAGGATGTAATGGGATATAAATTTCATAGCTTATGTAAGAATTCTGAAATAAAGAAAATAAATTTGCAAGTTCATGTTGCATATGGACAAAATTTAAAACATGAGTAGTTGCTATTAGCAAGTAAGTCATTTTAAAGTAAGAAACAAACTGGATATGGAGTCAATGAGAATTGTAGTCATAAAAGCATTTTTTTCAATATAGTTAGTCTTGACGGGAAGCACAAACCAAAAGAGAAAATCACTGTGTTCAAAGTAAAGGAAAGAGAAAGGGGAGTGGTAAGAAATGTGATTAGGCTTGTTGTTGGTGGGAACTTTGTTTAGTGTCATTGCTCTTGCACAAGAGAAGTAAAGACAAAAGAGGAAAACGGAAGGCGACATACCCAGGCCAATTCATTATTCAGAGTTTGCACCAAAAGAATCTCACAGGACAAAACCCAATTAGTTCTGATTTACCAGAAGCGAGACAACACTGTGTCCCTATCCTTCAGGAGTTGAATACATTAAGAGAAAACATTTTACAAAGAAGGAATAGCTAATAGTAGAGGATTTCTTAAATGCTTGAAACAGATTATTTCCAAAGAATACAGGAGGAGAGAGACTTTCCCTGTGAATCAGGACAGTCTCTCTTTGTGAATAGAAGATGATAGTAAAATATGTGTGGATATAGGTAGATTGGTAGTTCTACTACTCTTGTTTCGGAAGGTATTGTGGTGGCGTAAGCTTAGAGGAGCAGGACTTTGACACAAAAATAAATCAACACAGTTGAAGTGTAAATATTAGATGAGGAGGAAAAAGAACAAGGATGAGAGGCAATGTTAGGAGAGTGGGTGCTCACGGGTCCGGGTGTGTACACTGGTTGAACAGCAGCAGCGGCCACACCAAAAATGAAAGCAAGCAAGTGTGGAATAATTGAAGCAAGAGGAAAAAACTCCTGACAGCAGGAGGAGGTCCAAGGTAGGATGCCCGTTTACTCCAGCCCTGCCTGTAACTATATCCTGTCAGACTTTCTGTTGCCCCATGTACCAGACTTCTGATTAGGCACTAGGTTTTCTGGAAGTTTCGTGGTGGCTGACTTTTTGGTCCCTAATTATCTTGTAATCTTACTTTAGGTGGTGGCCAACTCAGCAGCATTTCAGCAAAACACTGCCATTTTTCTGGGAGGTGTTCTGTTCCTTTTGTTCCTATATTGTTTAAAATCACCGCCCCATGTCTTAGCCTTTCCCATTCCCCAAGTGCTCCTGCTCTCAGTTCCTCTTAGTAATTATTTATTTTTAGAATGTGAAAGAACAAGGAAAATCCAGAGTAAAGAACTTGAATAGCATGCGAAAGAAAGTCTTGTTTATAAGTACATTGTCTTGTTAAGACAATGGAGAAAAAGTAAAAATGCTTAAGAAGGAAATGGACATTGGAAGGATTTTACCTTTTCCCTATATTTGCTATATATTTAATGTAGAAATACATTATGGATTACAGAAAAAAATTCCCACATTTTATTCACATGCTTTTCCTCACCCAAATTCTAGTTTTTAAAATAATATCACTTGATGAAAACTGCTAATTAGAAAATTAATGATTTTTATCTATAACTGGTATGTATTGACTGAGGAGAGTATAATCCTACTATACTCAATTCCTATATGAGAGAGCTAAAAGCTAATGTAATATGTAGGTTAATAAAAATGTACATAAGAAAGCATAATACAGGGCCTCCCTGGTGGCACAACAGGATAAGCGCAGTGCTGTGGAACTGTTGGCAGCTGCTGTGTGAGTTCAATGCCCGGCAGGGGAGATTCCCACATGGCGCAGCAGACCTCTCTTGCCTCACTCGCTGCTCCACTCAGCAGTATGTTTCGGTTGATCTGCCTGTTCTTCTCCCCACTCTGTCTCTGGTGAACCTTCTCACTGCCCCACACTTCTGGCCTGCACCCCAACTTGTATGCATAAATAAACTTTTTTAAAAAAAGAAAGCATAATACATATGTAACTCAGGATCATAAAGAACATAGATGAAAAGCATCTTTAGAGATGATTCTGATAAAAAACTGAACACCCAAATAAATTAGAATGGTTGCTTGATTGATTATTGAGAACAATGAAGAAAGAATCAGAAGATTGGCCAAAAAGAACTTAAAAAGAATGTAAACTTAAAAATTAAAAGATGGAAAGTAAAGAAGAGAGTGAAGAATAGCTGATTGGAAGTGGATAGTTTTCACTATTTTATTCTTTTGTGAATAGAATATGATAGTAAACTATGTATGAATATAAGTAGATCTGTAGTTCTACTACTCTTTTTTGGGAAGGTATTATGGTGGGGTAAGTTTAGAGTAGCAGGAGTTTGGCACACCAGTAAATCAACATGTCTCCTTCCTCATTCTTTTCAAATTTCACAGCTCTGCAATTCCTTCACTGTCATGCATGTGACTGTTATAATGTATGATGAAATGTAGAGGAAACGCTGAGTAAAAAGGATAGCATTCTGTGGTTTAGAAGATACACCCAACAAATTAATATAACCTATGGCAATGAAAGGAGTTGTTTATCGAAAGTAAATGAATGCATATTCACTTATGAGCATTTTGCAACTTTCTAGGAGCTAATATTTTCTCTAACATATCATGAATAAAATACCTGTCAGCTCTATTACAATAAGTGCAAACAAGTCCTAGCACTTGGACTCATTCTTTAAAAAGATTATCAACAACATGTAAATCATGTTCTGCACTTCTTTGATGGCATAAAATTGTTAGAATGGGAAAGCTAGAGGTATTTATTTACTTATTTCTGACAAGATCACTTGCTTCCTGTTGCACTGCTTCTCATAGGAATTGCTGCTGGCTGCCACATCCATTTGGATCTCTTCGCATGACAAAAAAACTAGACTCCATTAAAGTATCATTTGCAATAAATTTACATCTTTCCTCAGGGATAAATCTAACCATTAG
This sequence comes from Scalopus aquaticus, assembly GCA_004024925.1. Classification (NCBI taxonomy): domain Eukaryota; kingdom Metazoa; phylum Chordata; class Mammalia; order Eulipotyphla; family Talpidae; genus Scalopus; species Scalopus aquaticus. Next base: position 41,524 of record PVIJ01008207.1, read on the forward strand.
ACATTATGCAGGAAGTCTGACTTTTATAAAAGACTACTGTTCTTTGAGTTCCAAGCTGCATTCAAAAATAGCCAAGGATAAAATAGAAATGTTTGATAGAGAAAGTGAGATAAATTAACTTTCATGTGATCTTGAGAAAGCATTTCCAAATTCCAGTTAAAATACTAGGAAATGTCTATGAAATTTAGAACATAATCTAAAGGCGATTATATTTATAAGTGTATTCTTCATACAAGAAAGCAGTTGCTATAGCATCAAAAAGAAAGAATTGCTTTATTATTTAAGAATCTATTAAAGATGCCATGTTCAAGATCAAGTTGTAGTTACATATATATCATTTTTATAGATATATGCGTGTGCATATATATATCTATATATATAGATATATATTCACTAATTTGAAAACCTTGGGACTTACTAGCAATGCTTTTTTTTAATGGAAGGCAATTGTGATATAAGTAATGTTTATATTGGCACCATCTAAAGATATTTTAGAGTGATATCACCTAACAGGTGATATACCACACATAAAAGAGAGTAAAGTATAATTGCAAAGGTTGTATTTATGTTTAAAAAAAGCTATATTTCTTCCAACGTTGAGCATATGTGAGCACAATATAATAAAGGATTATAAAAAAATAAATACATCTTGCTGAGTTTAATCACTTTTAAAATAGAAAATATTTATAAAGATTAAAATATGAATTCAAGTGATTAGTCTTCCAATTTTTGAAGAGAAAATGGGATACATAATAATGTAAAAGAACATGGCAGAATTAATAACACATGTATCAGTGATCACCAAATGTGTCAGTGAATTTAATTAACCAGTTTGAACAAAAATGCCAAAGCTTGTTTTTGTTTTTTAGAAGATTCTAGCTTAAAAGAGCAGAAAATACTTAAGTGGATGACTGAACAATGATTCTGATTGATACCTAATTTATAAAATCCATTTCATTTGTAAAGTACATTATATGAGTGATCAATTACTCATTGTGATCATTACTCATTGTTACTCATTTACTTATCCAACACATGGATAAGTAAAGAACAATTAAAGTTGACTTTCTTTTATCTTTCTAGCCAAGAAAAACTTATTCATAAGTGATATACTGCTACTGAGTGCTATTGCTGAAAACTGGAAGAAACAAATAGCCTTCATTTTACTTTTTTATTGTTTATGTTTTTTAATTGTATGATTATTCTAAAACCAAAAGAAAAATAGCAGCACACGGGAGGTAATAGTGAAGTTCAAGAAATAGTGGACTCTGACACATAAAAAAAGATGTGCTTTGAGAATTTCCTTCCCTTCTTATACATTTAGTGCAGATTAAGTTTAAAAGTTATCACTATGATCACTTCTTTTAAAAAAGCAGGGATTGCAACTCAATAATGTAAACAAAAGGTAAGTTTGAAAGCATCATAGCAGACCTTTCAGTTACAGAACTGTAAAACAAATATACCTATAGTTATCTTAGCATAAACTCTGACAATTCCATTAATCTGAAAGTAGATGCTACCGAATGAGAATTTAGTTGTGCTTAGTAATGTAATTGATTGCATCTTTAGCAATGTTGGAGAAAGTTATTGTTTTAAATTCTGAGACATGAATTTACATTCAAGGGTCCCTGAAAATTTTGTCTGTAGGAACAATTTAGGAGATATGGAGTCTTATTATTCCAGCACTTATCCGCATGAATGTATGAGGTCAGAATACTCTAGAAGTATCCATAGAAATCCACACACTTTTTAGCTGAGATTGTGACAAGACTATGTTCTAACTAGGTCAGTATGTTACTGTCTGCACTGGATCACATTCTTGGATTCCAAAATGCTGTCATAAATCAGTCTCTGAGAACTAAGCTGGAATATGGGAGTCAAATGTGTTCTTTGATAAAACAAGATGTTTATCCTGAATATCCCAACAATAAACTATCCTTGGGCTTGAAATGACAAAATGGTGACTAGGTTTTAAATATTGAAGTCTCTAAGGGAAAGGTAGGGAAAATATATTGGGAGACTATTGGAAAGGATTAGGCAGCCTCACTGTTTTTAATCATAAAAAAAAGGCAGAGATCACAATCAGAAAGTTTAGTGAATATGACCTTTAACAATAACACAATAGCAGTGTACTTGGTTTTCTGTCATATAGCTGTTCCTCTAGTCCTTACCCAAACATTAAAAAAAAAAGTGTGTTACTCATTTAAATCAAATATTTTAAATGGTCCTTCAAAATTCCATTTGCTAGAGAATAATAGATAATTTATAACAAAATATTTGAATGAATGGCCCAATACAAATTAGCACAGTTGAGGGAAGCACCATGGGAGGAACAGTTGCAGGTTAAAGAAGGCACATTTTAGGACCCTCCATCTTTTTGATGTTAGATCCAAACTCACAAAGGATTTGAATCTTTAACCTATGTCATGGACTAGTGAATACTTGCAGGGTATATTTTTTTCTTTTTTATATTCCCAATCAGTTTTGATGTGCCCAATAAGGAAATCAATGTTGTCATGTGCTTTTGATAAATACTGTGAGGAGTAGTACAACAATATTGTTAGAATTATAATTTTAGTTTGCAATCATTTGCCTAATATTTGATCAATTTTATTATGCAGTATCTACCAGTTTCTATTCTCTCTTTTTCCTGAGAGCATTTATAAGATGAAATAAATCTCCTGGAGAAAAAGAGCAAGAAATGTAAACCCCAATGGCAAATGCATCTGTCTATTCAACATTTCATTAGGTTATTTGAAGCTGAAATCTTGCTTCTGGAATTCAGACATCTGATATGTAATTATGGAGAAGCAGAGACATTGCTCACTCAGTTCATAGTAGTTAATATTGCTACACATATCTGGATAACTGATTGCTTTAAAATGCTATTAAGAGAATGAATTGAAGCTGAAAACGTTGGAAAGTCAAGGTCTGACAGTTTCTAAAGATAAATTATTTATTCTTGAAAACAGTGATCTCTCATTCAGGTTAGTGCTAAGAAATGTCTAGTAGGTTTCAGAAAATTCAACAAAAGTTATACTTTACAAGCTTTAAATTCCTCTGTTTAAAATCTTTCTGAATCTTTAATGTTTGCTTTATCATAATGTATTTTGAATTTTATTTTCAAGATGATTCTTGCTTGTATATAGAAATATGACTGACTCTTATATGTTGAGCTTCATCCAGAAAGCTTATTAAATTTACTTTTTAATTCTATTCCTTTATATATAGATGCCATCTTCCTAACTTTGTTTTTATTAAATTATTTTCTTCCATAGTTATTTTCTAAATTTTATGTTCCAATTTTTTGATATATAGCAATATGATTAATTATTTTGTTAACTATAATGAGAAGAAAAGTGAATGTTTATTAACACTAAAAATGACACTAATACAGTTATTTTTCTCTCTTTCCAATTTTTATGTTATTATTTTTTTTTCTTAAGATTTATTTTTTATTTATATATACAAGCTGGGGTATAGGCCAGAGGCGCGGGGCGGCACGAGGGTTCACCAGAGACAGAGTGGGTAGCAGAACAGGCAGATCAGAAATACACTGCTGAGGGGAGCAGCGGGCAAGGCAGGAGAGGTCTGCCACGCCATGTGGGATTCTCCCTGGCCAGGCGTCGAACTCGCGTCGCCGCTGCCGACAGCTCCACAACGCAGGGCTTAACCGCTGCGCTACCAGGGAGGCCCCCCAATTTTTATGTTATTTATTTATTGTTCTTACTATACTAAAACCTCAAGTAAAATGGTCAATATATTCATTACCTAAAGGTGATAATAGTTGTCTTTTTCTCATTTTGGCACTCATATAGAAAGTTCTGAATATTTCATCATTAATTATGATATTTACTATAGGCTTCCACAGATATTTGTTATCAAAGTACAGAAATCTGAGTTTGCAAAAGTTTTGTCATGAATAGATTTTGAATTTGTTTGATATTTTTCTGTATCCCAACATGTCCCTTTACATAAGTGTTCACTTCCTATCTCTGTCTCCATCTTCACATAGTGTCCTCCCTATTTCCCTGTGTTTACACATAGCCACATTCTCATATGGACATCAGTTATAATGACTGGAGTGTACTCTATTCCAGTAGCACCTTTTCTTAAGTACTTATATCTACAATAATGGTATTATCAAATAAGTTACTTTTTAAAGTAAAGGGACTGGGACTTCAACTTAATTTGGGGGTGGGAGGAGGAATCAAGTGTCAACTATAACACTGATGTATTGCTCAACATGTGGAATTTTACAGAATAAATTTTTTCTCTGGAAATATTGAAGTATAATAGTCTACATGACAGGCAAATGTGACATAAAATTACTTGTGCATATGATATTTTAAACATCAAAAATCTGTCATCTGTAAACTATATGAGACAGAGTTGGTGTTGGCTCATTATATGAGGGATTAATGCTATTGTTGATAAGGTAAGCTTAAGACAGGGCTTCTTGGCCAGTTTTCATTCACTAAATATTTTATACAAATTAATCATTCTCTTTGGCTGCATGTTTTTTAAGAGATTTAATCATTCCTCAATAAGAAATCAAACCCAAACCTAAAAGTAATAATTATAAATGACAGCACAAGCCAAAACTTCAATGTTGGTTCAATTCAAGCTTTTATCTATGTTCCTTCAGGATCTAGAATTTAAATGAGTCTGTCACACACAAATTATATGTTTAGCTAGTTTTCATAAACAAATCAATTGCTTTTCTTAGATGTGAAATTTTTGGTTGCAGTTTATATCTTTGAATAGTTTTCTTTCTACTTCTGTGTTCTTAAGGATTGCACGCTAGGAGAGTTGCTCATTTTTTCAGAGTAACTGAGTATCTTGTTACTTTCCTTCTGGCCTTATCCAACGCTCATTTCTTGGAGATAGGCTTAGGATTAACTCCTATTTTCCTGTTTCCTTTAAAATGTCTGATAAAAGAAGCTTTTTATTTATTTCTTTTTTTATAGCAGATACTTTTTGAGAGGAGGTTGTTTGGTCAAATGTTGTGGTTTTTTGCTTCAATTTATTCCTCCTAATGAGACATCTTAGGGCAGTAGTCATGCTGACAGTAAAAGTAATAGCTTTGCAAAAGCAGTAACCTGTAGTCACATATTGCTCTTCTGAAAAATGGAAGCATTGGTTCAGACCACATCTTTTTATTGAGCGACCACCATCTATGATGGAAGATATAGGTGAGAAAAGAACATTTCTAATCGAAGAACACTCGGATAAGGAGGGTCAATTAATCTTTGTCTTTTGAAACTGAGGGTAGGAATTAACTTCTGTAAACTAGGGTGATGGCAAAGTTCAAATAAAACTTACATTATTAAAGTTCTTTGTGACTCTCCCTTTCAGCCTGTGCAAATTACTGTGCACTTGTGTCAACTCATGACTTAATACAGTTGCTAGGGCCTGGTTGGTTACCATTGCCAACATAAGTTGAAACCATAAATTATCTTGGCAGTGGCTATTATCTAAACCTGAATGACTGGGTTGCATTTAGATGAGCTCATCTGAGCTTGTTGTTATCTTCTGGGAGTTTCACCTTAATGCTACTGAGTGGGAAAGCTAAGTGTAAAGTGAAACTCAAGTAAATCCTACCCTGTGTGATTGCAGGCTTTGAATGTGTAAAGGGATTAGAGTGTAACAGAGCACATTACCAGCTCCATAGCTTGATCTAAATATATCTTATGTTTATGTCAGAACTGACCTTTGGGAATTGCTGATTCTTTAAAGATTGAAGAATTCTTAAATTTTATATACACCAGAACTATATAATGAGTAGTCACACTTTTTTTTATTTGCATGAAGATACAAATGAACAGATACTTAGAATGTTTTCTATACATGCCCCATGATTTTGATAATCATGGAGGTTACAGTTCAAGCATTATCAACATTTAGTTTACATGAGTCACTACCAGATGTGGGAGTAAGAGGAAGAGAAAGAACACAACATATTCTGAAATTGCATGTGCTATGAATCTTGCATTATGTGGAACTATTTCCCACCCTATGGACATGAATTTCAATAACAAAAACCTGAGGAATATTGTATGTGCTCAAGGGAAAATATTAAACTGATGGCATAAAATAGGAAGTTTTACTATGAAAAGAACTTCTTAGAAAGGATTTTCCAATGCTTTTGAACAAAAATGCAGTCTCAAACAAATACCTTCTGTTAAAAGATTTTATAAATACAGGGCTGTAATTTATAATTGTTATACATACAATCTTCAGTGGTATCAGCCATATAGTTACATAACATTTTTCTGGCATATACTGATGGAGTGTTTAAATTTATGTGCAATAAATATTAGGAAATCAACAACATTGGCCCAATTACCTTTGAGTCTTCCACCAATCCTGTATTTACACAAAAAAATACTTCAACAAACAGACACTTCATATTAATACTTTTTTTCATGCTTAGGATAAATTTGTTTTACTTGTATATTTGAAGAATGTTCAGGAAAATTGGACAGTTCCAAGTAGGTAATTTGCCGTAGTTAACATGATGTCATTCACTGGCTAATCTCAATTTCAATGAAAGGCTTATCCAGTTATTGATTTTAACTATTTTTTAAACTATGTTTTGAGCTGTAAGCTCACTTTCACTCAATTATCTCTAAGACATACTTTACTGAAAGAAACACTTAATGAGAGATTGCAGAAAATGCTGAAGTAACATTTCTTAACTGACTAATTTTTTAAGAGAGCATAATACTTACTAAAATGATGTAAACTCTTCCATGATAAATTATCTTACAAAATAAAAGCCAGGTCCACATGTTTTCTGTTTTGGCTTTCTGTTTTCACCTCCCTAGCAGACACTCGGGTTGAAGGGACAAACTCTGGCAACACATTTGGCGTGAAGGTTTCTTAGGAACATTGGTCTCAAGCTGATGAAAGATATTTCTCAAAACAAAATCTTGCGATGCATATGTTCTCTTTTTGGCAGGAAACCATTTCTACTATATTTTCCCCTAAGTGACAAAGGAATAATAGAATTCTGTGAAATTATATGTTGCTCTGTTCATGCCTAACTCTAGCCTTGCTTCTCAAAAAGACTTTTCTCTAGAAAGAAAATAACTTCATTTTATATCACGACCCTGAGTATTTCTTATTGTTCATAATTAAAGAACACAGAGTGCTTCTGCTAAGATCAAGTTGCTAGAAATTTTGTCCTAATTTATTTAACATTCTTAAAAAAATAATTGGTAGATGATGCTGCTTTTCATGTGACTGAAATAATTGACTCATGGTATATTTTTAACTGACTTGGGTCATCAGTCTCATGTCTCCTTGAAGTAAAGGTGGTTTTCCAGCATTTGGTATCTCCAAAACTAGAATGTAAAAACTAATAGTGATTACATAAGTGAAAATATGTAGGGTAACGATAGCTATTAGATAGGGAACCAAAAAAACAAACAAACAAACAAAGACTGAGTTTTTCATTCAAATATGGTCATTAAAGTAACTTTAGGTATTTTTTGCTCTCTGATATGTATTTGGAATTTATATTTTATATATGAAATTATAGCTCACATTATTTTCCATTAATTTGAGACTATTTCATCTATTTGCCATTGAAAATTATTCCCAAAAGGATGTTGAATAATAGTTTATCCTTTATGTAGTTAAGTTACAGTTTGTAAATGTTAGCTTGCACTTCTTCCCTGGAGAGCCTGGTAGATACCAATCATCATCATTAATTATTAAGAAAAAACTTCATTAAAAAGTTTTTTTGCTGACATTGGCCTAAATAGTTGTTTTCATTCTACCAGTGACCTTAAATAGTGTCATTTTACACTTGCTGTTTATACCTTTCAACACTGGTATTCCAGACACTTAATTCTGGCAATACCTTGCTTTCTAGCATCTATATAGATTTTGTATCTCCCATGCTAGAAATAAATACTAATGAAGACACACTTGTTATTAAAGAGTATAGAGAATCCCTTGAGCAGCTGAATAAAGGTCTAAGCTTTATTCCCTCTGCTAATTGACTAAGTGAAAGCTACTAGGCTAGAATGAAAGGTAAAGCAGATAAATAAATTAAGAATGGAGTAGAGGGCCTCCCTGGTGGCGCAGCAGTTAAGCGCTGTGCTGTGGAGCTGTCAGCAGACGCGACATGAGTTCAATGCCCGGCCAGGAAGATTCCCACATGGTATGGCAGACCTCTCCTGCCCTTGCCTGCTGCTCCTCTCAGCTGTGTATTTCCACCGATCTGCGTGTTCTGCTCCCCACTCTGTCTCTGGTGAGCCCTCTGGCCACCCCACGCCTCTGGCCTGTACCCCAGCTTATATGCATAAATAAATAAATGTTAAAAAAAGAATGGAGTGGAAATTAAAATTTAAATCATTGATACAAAGGAATGTGGCAGGAAAGGAACTTTGAGAGAACTAAAGTTGCTTCAATCACTGTTTTGTGTAAACTTCTTCCTCATTTCCCTTCAACAAAAATAAAGGCATAGGTCTTTTTTTATGTGTAGTCATTCTCAAAAAAAAAGTGAAATATTTCAAATATATAAAAATTCACTGCACCTTAGATGTGTGAATGTTTGAGGGCATCAATTGGTCTTCCACATCTTCATCAGCTGAAAGTGTTTTGACATTTTCAGACAAATCGAATTTAATGAGAAGGTGAATTAAGTAGGAAAACTCATGTTGCTAACTCGAAGGTGACCATGGGTTCTGGTTAGTCTAGGACAATTCTGATTTATACTTGGAAAAAAGAAAAAGAAAATCTCAAAGACACACTGAACATTAATCTGAGTCTATTACCAAATGAGCCAGGAAAACTTAATTCAACACAGACAGGTTAGTCTGAGTGATATCATGCCTGCTAGTTAGTTATCAAAGAATAACTCAGTGCAAATTAGCTCAGCTCAAAGCCTAAGATGGGTAGTGAAAGTAAATATACATGATAATAGATAGATAGAAAGGGAGGGAGGGGGGGAGGGAGGGAGGAAGGGAGGGAAGAAGGAAGGAAGGAAGGAAGGAAGGAAGGAAGGAAGGAAGGAAGGAAGGAAGGAAGGAAGGAAAGAAAGAAAGAAATGGGTTGCCTTTGAATCACACTCTCTGAGACCAAAGATAATGGTAAGACTCCTACAGACAAAAGTCCCAAAACTCCATGAGAAATGTGAGTTGTGGATTTTACCAAGTCTTTGTCTTCTCAGTTCAAAATTTGTTGACTGTAGTAGAGCTCAGAGAAGGCCAGTTGCAGAGACTTACTTCCATTTGTTGAGTGAAGATCACAAAATCAAAAGTTCACCATCACACTGCTTTTCTCTAGATTCTGATCAGTTTTCTAAAAACAGTTGTTTTTCCAAAAGAGCCTGATTTCTTGCTCTATTGTATTTTCCATGTTCAGGTCCATACTGAGAAGTTATCAATATAAGCATCTTCAATGATCACCAATTCATCATTTTAATTAGAATGTAGTCTCAAGGTCTTAATATCTTTTTTTGTGAATTTTCCACTTGTTTAAAAAAGTAATTTTTTTTAATAGTCACAATAAAAGCCAAAAGGGGTTGAGCCTGCACCACTCTGTATTTCCAGCCTCAGTAATGACTCTGTAAACCAGGAGATACATGAGTAGTGAATACAATTTTCACTTGGTTAGGTATTAAAGACCACCAGACCAATTAAAAATACAGCTCTTTTTACTCAATATTTTCCAAACACCCTAACACCTTTGTCTAGAGACTTTATGCAGAGTTTTTCATGAGCCACAGCCATGTAAAGCTAACCCCCTTCCTACACAGAACAATCTTCAACAATTCTGACCCTTGCTGAGCAATAGTGTGGTATATACCTGTTCTTCATCAGTCCACCAATCTGTGGAGAGTCAGCAAGACCTCATAGTGTGTCTGCAGAATAAAAAAAGGCAAAGATCACCCCACATACATGCAGTAAGGGCATGCATTTTTCATAGAGACTTTAAATATAATAATAAAGTGTCTCTCTCTCTCTCTCTCTCTCTCTCTCTCTCTCTCTCTCTCTCTCTCTCTCCCCCCCCCCCCACCTTCCTTCTACATAATTGACAAAGCACATTGTTTTTGTCTTAGGTACAACATAATTTGATATTTTTTTACACTGTGAACTGATTCTATAAGTCTATTTACCAACTTTTCTTAACAGTTTTCAAGTCTGCACTGTCACATTATCAGTTACAGTCTCTATGCTGTATACTGCATCCTCTTGCCTAATTTATTTTGCAACTGGAAGTTGCACCTCCCCTGACCACCAATCTAAGTTGCCCTATGGCAGATCAGTGAGTTAAAAATATGTGATACACATACAGGATTAAATACTAATCAGAAATAAAAAAAAAGATGAAATATTGCCATTTGCACATGGATGGATCTGGAAAGGATGATGCCAAGTGAAATAAGTCAGAAGGGGACAGAAAAACCAGATGGTTTAATTTACATGTGGAATGTAGAGAAACAAGGGGAAAAGCTAAACTGAAAAACAAAACAACCAAAAATATCTAAAATAAAACTAACCTTAGAAATATGACTTCATAACTGAGTCTACTAGAGGGGGAGAATGGGATGGGTGAACAAAGTAGGGTGTGGACCCAATATGGGTGCTTTGCTGGTGGGTGTGGTGTGGTGACATACATCTGAAGGGGTTCCTATCCCCCTAAATTATATACAGTGTTATAAATCAGTGTTACCTCAATAATAGAAAGTCTGTAAATAAAAACTAAAATCTAAACAAAACTAACAAATTAATTAAAATCCTAGAGACAGAAAGCAGATTAGTGTTATTCATTTCCAGATTTCCCCTGCACATATAAATATGAAGCAGTGATTGTTAATGTATTGGCTCCTTTTACAAAAGAAGAATTTGCGAGCAGATAAATGTGAGCTTTATATTGGTGACAGATACAAATCAGTTACATTAGTTATGAGTGGTTTGAGCTTTTTGTGTTGAATTCATAAAATTAAAAGTCAAGTTTTTTAAAATTTGTTAAAGATGAAGCATCAGGGATTAATTGAAATTGTATTATAAGTTTAAAAATTTCAATAATGAAGATACTATTTAGTACATAAAAATTAAAGAATATGATGGAGTCCTATATTTTTTTAAAAAAATTATGAATACAAAAACTGGGAATAATTTGCAATGGATTGTAGAACAAACTCAACTTATATCCACAATGTTATATTTTAGAATCTAAATACTAAAAAAAATTAAATACTTGTATTTAAATACTGATAAAATTGCTGAGATACGAATTTTCATTGCAAAGTCGATGTTACATTTTAAACAGTTTTTCAGCATAGCAGTAATACTTTTCATTGTTGTTCATCATTAATTAGATTTTAGGACTATTTCAGTCTTTCAAAAGATATATTTAAAATCAAACTGTGTCCTAAAATAGTGTTGTATTTTCACAGTATGTCCTTTAAATTGTTTCTCCATAATGTTCAATATCAGCTTGAAATATTTTATCAGGGGCTCTTTAAATGGGACACTAAAAATGCTAGCTTTTTAAGCTTTTTTGCTAAAGCTTTTTTACTAAAGTTTTTTTAAATTTTAGTAAATTGTAATTTTAGAAATGTATCTAGCAGAAAGGTATCAGAATGTATCACTACAAAGATGAGGGAAAACTTGAATGAATTAAAGGCATTGTATCTAATTTAAATTTGAAATTTTATATTTATACTTTTAAATATATCAATGGGTGAGAAAAAAATCTTTAATGAAGCTGCTAATTTGTTTCTAAATAATTGAAACTGTCATTTGGAAAATGATATTTGAATTAGGGAAAAGGAATCAAAATAGAACCTTGTCATAGGACTCATATTGCTTTTAGCTTTTATCTTTTCAAGATGTTTAGGCTGGGTATTATTCATAGTACTTGAGCATTTATATATATGTATAATATATGTGTATATATATATGTATGTGTGTGTGTATATATATATATATATAAACATAAGCAGGTATGTGAACTTGCACATTTAAATACATCCATATGTGCACTGTGTGTGATAAATTTGTGTGTGTGTGTGTGTGTGTGTGTGTGTGTGTGTAGATATATAGTAAATCCTTCAAAAATAGGAAAGCTTTACTTCTCCATCTTGCTCGCTTGATAGAAGCTACTATGCTGCCAGAATTGTTAAGGATCTGGAGAGACCGCAGTCTTTTCATATGTTCCAAGACTTACGTTCTCAAATCTTTTAAAAAGCTACCATCCCATAAGAAAGCTGTATTGAATATTCTGCTATAACTCAAGTTCCACTCACCTGGGATCACTTCAAGAATAGTTCTTCTTTCTTAACTCTCAACTTTATTTAGAATTCTATTTGCATGTTTATTATGAAGCGTATCATGAATATTCTTTAAACATCACCATGTCCAATTGCTTCCACCATTTTCCAAAGAAGTCACTTTGTTTTTCAAAATATACAAAGTTATCAATTCTCTATTCAACTGTGCTTGAAAATATCCTCTTCACAATTCTTATATACCGTGTTTTTTTGGCTCATAGTTAGGCTATTCCATTTATCTTTCCTGTTGACAATTACTTAACTATGCTGATACTTAAATATTTGTCTGAATTGTAATTGCCATTTTTAGATGTCAGTGCTTTACACATTAGTGATGGGAAGACAAAGAAATTTCTGAGTTTAATAAAAATCCGTACAAAATTATTTTCATCATAAAAAGAAAGGGGGATTTTAATCTCTCCAAGAGAAATTAGCAAGTAAGCAAATTAACACATAAGATGTAATTTTACATCTATGCAGTTGCTTGTTAAAAACTCTTAATCAGTTTTATATTCAAAATTTGAAACTCGTTTATGGGATAATAAATTGAAAATTAGGATATGCTAGTTACAAGGTTAAATACATTTACTGATTAGTGGAAAAGCAGCTCATGCAAAAAAACTTTTGAATTTTTTTATCATTGTATTGAAAACCTAGAAGTAATTATAGGTATATAAGGAGTTTGAACTCTACTTATATACCACTTCTAACTCATCCAATGCTTTGAAAAGTGAAAGGAAATCATATGAATCCTGTAATCTTTGATGTCCAGAAAAGTAGAGAAATCTTGAAGTTTCAGTGAACAGCCACCTTCCTACATATATACTGTGCTAAATACTGAGAATATAAGCAAATATAGGAAACAGTTCCTGTTTTGGTCTAATTGAGGAAATACATACTTTTTTTTTTCATTTTAGTAGCATAAAGTGTCATTAATTTCTGTTAATGCTACCATCAGTAGTCAGGGCCAGTAGTCATTAATTTCTATTAAAAAAAATCATACTTGTAGAAAACCCCCATTTTCCAGAAAAAAACTGGACATTCTGCCTAAACTACCATCAAGGCAGAGTTTAAAGATGTAGGGGAGAATAAACTATAAAAGGTAATTCAAATTGTCCTTCAACACATATTTTACAAATAAGCAATTTAGTAGGGATTATGCAATGAAAATAGTTTCACTTACTCAGTTTCCACACTCTATTGCTTTTACATTATTTTTGTTTTTCTACTTCACGCTCTCTTCTGTCTTTGCCATTACTTCCATTTTCATACGAACTTCACAGCTTTCATTCATTTCCTTTTGTATTTTGAAGAGGCAACCTGAAATGTGCTTTGGGGAGCAATTGAGAATTTTAAAAACTGTAAGCATACTCTAATCATGAATGACAATTTTTTTTAGTACAATGGACATTTTGAAACTGAAGAATCTATTGGTATGAAAAGCAAACACTTAGAAGTAATTTATTAATTCTTGCTTCATAGAAAGTTCATTTGCATTGTGCTTCAGAAATTGTAAGAGTAAACTTAATTGTATATATTTTAAGTGAAAGAATGCTTAATTAAACTTGCCAGTATGAGAGTGTTGATGAATTAGCACATTATGTTACTCATCTATTTAGAAACTATTGCTGAGTTTCAATATGTTTAATAGGCTCATCAGCTTAACTTTTCTACATTAATGTTGTTAGCATGGAATGAATAGAATTCGACTCCTGATGGTCACTAAGGAATGACTATTTTGATGCTCATTAACATCAGTTATATTTACAACACTTGAAGCAAAGCATGAGTTATAATCTAGTTAATTACATTCTCCTCTGAAAGCAATAGCTTTTAAGCTTCTCATATGCAGATACGGGCCCTGTGTCTGATAACTTAGTCACATTAACACTGAAATGACAAACAACAGACTTAACCCCCCCCCCCAAATTCAGTGTCCATTGTGTTCTCATCATGGCTCTACTTGCTCACCTCTTTATTTCAGACCCTCATTTGAAGGCACTGCCACTATACAGGACATGACATCCGTGGAATATGGCAAAGAAGAGACACACATGGTAGCTCCTCCACTCATGATTAATTGGGTAAATCCAGACACATTTGCAAACAAAATTTAATTTAAGCAGAACTCAATAATAAGTGGCAGGAAATTAATGAAAAATGTCAAGTGTTATATTCACACATTCACATAAATGTTATTCTAAACAGCAAAGATTGCAATAGGGCACAATCTTAAAATTTCTGATCAAGCACAAGTCACAGCTTCAAGTATGAGTCTTAGAATTAATCATGGAGGTCTGAGAATTGTAACCACATGAGCTGGATTCAGGACTGATTGAAGGGGAAAGACAGAAACAGACATCTGGGAATCTTGCTTTCTTAGACAATTATACTTGTGGATTAGTGTTTCTCCTTATAGTTCTCAGTTTCTACTACTATGTAATCTGATGTTTTAGTATCAGGTGCATAATTATTAGGATTGTTCTATCCTCTTGATGAATGTTACATTTTACCATTTATGAATTATCCCATCTTCATCAGTTGTGATAATCTTTGCTCTGAAATCTTGTTTGTCTGTCACATGGTATATAAAAGTGGATTGCTTGTAGGCAGCATATAGTTAGATAATATTACCATTTATTTGTTTATCTTTCTGAGGTAACATTGTTTTACAAGAATGCATGGGATTTAGGGGAATCTCTATGTTCCTCAACTGTATGTCACTACATACCCAAAACAAAGCACCCATAGTCCTTTAACATAGACCATTGGTCACCCACTGTCCCCACCACCAGCATCCCCTCCCTGCAGTAGGCTCAACTCTGCAGTCATTTTTCTAGGGTTTGTTTTGTCTTAGTTTTGTCACTCCCTTAAAAAAAAATTCTCTATATTTTTTAGATGAGAAAGTCATTCAGTCATTCATAGATGAGTTAAATCATCTGCTATTTCAACACATTCCAAGATTTTCTGTTTGGGGAAATGGTGAAAACGTGTAATTCACATAATTAGAATGCACACTAACTAAAGTAATAAAATGAAAACCCAACAAAATATCCTAATAACAAAACCCAGCCTGCCCCAAAGAAGACCTTGCTGGAGGAGTACCTACTGATACAAATTAAAGAAAAAAATATTTAAACTTTTATTTTTCACCATACACACACACACACACACACACACATACACACACACACACACAAAAGCTCAAAATAAACCACATATTTGAATATAAGATCTGGAACTGTTAAATCTTCTAAAAGAATATGTAGGGGAAAGCTCTCAACTTTGATCTCAGATATGACACCAAAAGCATAGGCAACAAATCAAAAATAGATAAGTACAACTATAACAAACTAAAAAATTCTAAACAGAAAATGAAACAACAAAGGGAGTAAAAATACCACCTAGGGAATGGAATAAAATATTTACAAACCATGTATCTGATAAAGGATTAATTTTAAAAACAAATTGGGACGCCTAAAATTCAATATCAAAAAAGCATATAACCAGAATTTTAAAATGGTTGAAACATTTGAGTATACATTTCTCTAAATATAACTTTCAAATGATCAACAAGCTCGTGAGAAAGGGTATTCAACATCTCTAATCATTAAGGAAATGCAAACCAAACTCACAATAAGAAATCACCTTACATTTGTTATAATTCCAAAATACAAAAAAAAAAAATAATTAACTGTTGACAAGGCTGTGGGGAAGTGGAAACCCTTGTACACTGTGGGTGGGAATAAAATTGTGCCACTATTGAAATCTGCTTGTAGTTCCAAATCTGCACTTGAATTACCAAGAAAATAAGAAATTTGTCATGTTATGGTTTCTATTTTGAAGAACATAGCATTACTATAGTAAATAATACCCAAAAATATAAGTTATATAATTACAGTTGATGAAGATTATAGTGTAGAAATAAGAGCCATTGAAGAAAAAAGATCTCTGAAATTAATAGGGATAATATTAAGCAGATTTAACTCAATTAGTTAGATCCAAACTTACACTTGTTATTTAAAAAAAAAAAACATATTTTCTTCACTGTAAAATGAAGGTATTTTTAATTTTATTTTTGTATTATTGTGAAATAACAAAAGTACATGTATATTTATCCATTTGTGGAATATATGTAACAAAATTATGTATTTTTATATAAATATGTTTTCTAAACAAATATAAAAATACTCTACTGGGAAAAAAGAATTCTGGTATCTGTTAAAGTGATGAATGAATAAGACTGTTTATTCATTTTTGTACATTGTAGACTCACAAGTGTGACATCTTTTAAGAAATTCATGATTAAAAGTTTTCAACTCATATCTTCATTATACCTTGAATGGGAGATATTGGGGCATAGATTCTGCAATCAATGTAGTTGGTTGACTGCAATCCTCATATCCCAAGTATGGGATCTTGAGTTGGTTACCATTGCTCTCTATTTCATTTAATAATATTTACTTTTCAAAGACAACTAAATAAACTATTGATGACTTCAAAGAGAACTTGATATTTTAAATAGTCTATAGATGAAAAATTATTTCTTCAAAAACACAGATTTTCTTTGGATTTTTTATATGTTTGTTTACTTGATATTTTTTAGTATCACTCACCATGGTAGGTAGAGAGGGCTTATTTTCATTCTGAAGCTTTTATTAGAAGTTGGAGTTTGGAATTTGCATATTTTTTTATTATTGAAATGGGTCAAACACATGGCCCCAGCAGTAATTCAATTTTTAGTTCCTCACCCCAGTGCTTACAACTACAGAACATGAAACAAAAAGCGTACACATGGGGAGGATCAACAGTAACATGATTTTTTTTTTTTTTTTTTTTTTTTTTTTGTCGACAGGGAGTGAGAAAAGGGAGAGCAGAGAGACAGAAAATTATTGGCCTGCATATAGCCAGATGTCATCCTAGCACCAATAATAACCTCTGAACAGAGAGTGGCCTCTAGACCAAAACCTCACATGGGAAACTGGTAGTTTCTCCATGGACAATCCTCCTCACTAGGGATTAAACCAGGGACCAGCATTTTAACTTTTGAAGGCCCAGTAGTCTAACTGTCCAAATATCCAGCAGCTTAACTGCCATCACATCAGTTCTGCCCCTCTTTCCCACTAACCTGTTGTGGGTCTGCTAATCCTAAGCAGACTGTTCAGCCACCATTCTTATTACCTGCAGTTCTGCATTCCTGTACAAGGTCAATCAGTTATTGCCCGGTCAATCAGTTATAGCCAAACCTTTCAAATCAATCAAGTCACAGAGCAGAAAGCTTAATAAACCTGGGCAGGGTATGCATAACGGGATATTACCAGAATGCCCAGGTCTGATGACGGATACATAAACTTTCTCCCAATTTATACATCACTAGGGATGAACGGGAATGCCGGGGCGGGGGCAAAGACTGATGTATGACAAGGGACTCCAGAAGCTGATCTGGGACGCCTTATTGATCAGGTTGAGACCACGGCATGGGAGTTAGGGCTTGATCTCAATTAAAATACCTAGTCATCAAGCAGATGAGAAGTGCATGGAGAGTAGATTCACAATCCCTGATACTATATGTGACAGAGCATATTTTTCTAGTTTCACCGCTCCCTTTTCTTTTTGTCCTGCTTCCCCTTGCAGCTGATTCTGTACGGTTATTCTATCAATAAAAAGGCCAGGATCTTGCTCTTCAACAGCACCCTGCATTATGTAGTCTGCTCTACGACTCCCGTTTGTCAATGTGGTGGTGTACGTGGCAACAGCCTGCTGCCAAGAACATCGGAGGATAGAACCTAGGAAACTCCACCTTCTATCATCAATTTGGCTATGAGTATCCCCCACTGACTTGGAGGTTGCTCCTACTGTTCCTCTTTCATTATGATAACAAAGACCTGAAACGCAAATGCCTCTACTATATCATTATCACTTTCCCCAAGTAAGCACCTCTTAAATCTTGTGAACTCTAAAGCACTTTAAAATATATCACTATCTATAAATGTAATGTTATTACTAAGTTTTTTATGATAAAAAGTTTTGATTTTCTGAGTAAATCAAAGTGAACAAACTACCACTGAATAACACCAAAATTATATACTATAGAAATATGCATATAAGTCAAATTACCTGAAAGTAACTTTACTATACTACCAAATTAGATGAACCTAGCCAAATGTTTGAATCATAAGCACTAAACTTAGTTTAATGTAGTTTGAACAAGGAAACTTAAAAAGTATTTTCTCATATATCTTAAATATTTACATTTTTTTATGAAATCCTCCCTTACTGCTCTATTCTTTCAATAATGTATATTTTAAATAAAGACTTGATGAAAGAATAATTAACAAATATTTGTGCTTTTAGATAGTAAAATAAAAAAATCCATAATTTTTTTATGTAGGCCAGAGGTACAGGGGGCTAAGAGGATTGACCAGAGACAGAGTGGGGAGCAGAACAGGCAGATCTACTGAAATAAACTGCTGAGAGGAGCAGCAAGCAAGACAGGAGAGGTCTGCGGCACCATGTGTGTTAGCTCCCTGGCCTGGGATCGAACTGAGGCCATAGTGGTGATAGTGCTGAGACTTAACCCCTAGTCCACCATGGAGGCCCCAAAACTCATCATTTTGTTTAAAATTGTATTATGGGAAGAAATTCTAACTTTAGATATGATTGTGATTGTAATGGGCAGGATTAGATTTCTAAGTAGTCAAAACATTGTTTGTGTCATCCCAAATAAATTCATAAGCGGTAGCAAGAGTAATTAGTTCGCATTCACTATTGAAGAGATTTGTTTTAAACTTTTTTTATTATTCTCCATTCAGAATAATAAAAATAAAATGATCATTCAGAATTTCATTCTAAGCAATTGACACTATTGTTTAGTAGAATTTTTTTTCTCCTAAAACAATATAAGGCCCACTAACAAAAAAAGTTGTCTGTGAAAGTGTATTTTAAAAGCGAGGTCCATAACTAATCTCTACTAAAACACAATAAATGTGTAGTCTTTAAGGAGCTATTAGAAACATTTCAACTACATTGACTAGTTTTGACTCAATTTTCTAAGACACTTAGATCTTTCTGTTAGAGAAGTTAAATGTCTTGGTTTAACTTATTTTGCCTATTAGCTAAACATTAGTTCATGTTATTTTGTACATATATTTGACGTGTTTTCCCACAACCTGTTAAAATATCCTTTAATGTGAAATGAAAAGTAATTTCTGAGTACCAGTCCCTTTTATATCCCTTATTACTGCAAAGGGATCCAATGATACAAAGATGCTAAAATACAGACATATGCTACTTTAGAAAAGTATATAAATTTTAAAAGCTCAAATACAAATTAGAAAATTATAGGTGCTATGGAATTTCAGAATAATGTTTATTCATTCTATTAAAAGAGTATACAGATGGATACATTATGGAAGACACCTTCAGCTAGAAGGTTGAAATAAGTGACCAGTTAGAAATTGAGAAAGGCCTTTTATTTATTTTTTAAAGATTTATTTATTTATGTATACAACAACTGGGGTATAGGTCAGAGATGCGGAGGGTGAGAGGATTCACCAGAGACACAGTGGGGAACAGAAAAGGCGGATCTACTGAAATACACTGCTGAGGGGAGCAGCAGGCGAGACAGAAGAGGTCTGCTGCACTATGTGGGTCAGCTCCCTGGCTGGGAATCAAACTTGTGTTGCAGTAGTTGAGGATAGCTTCATAGTGCTGCGACTTAACCTGTTGCACCACCAGGGAAGCCCCTAGAAAGGCCTTTTAAATAGGATTTATGTGTACACCAACATGGAAGAGGACACTGTGGACTATGTTGAATTAGAGTGACTGATTATGAGTTGAATGTGTATGCAAAGAATGGAAAATAAAGTTAGATGGTTACATGGAGGCCAAATCAAGGAACATTAGAATAATAGGCTAATGAGTTTGGGTGCGATTTGTGAGGGAGTAGGAGCTTATATGTTATTTTGAGTATGAAAGTAAAATGATCAGAGAAGATAAAAGAGAGAGGTGGCACACGAAATTGGAATTGAGCATGTCTGTGCTTCAATTGAACTGTGTAAATTGAAGAAATTTGGTCTCAATTTCCTCATCTCTAAATATGACTGATAATTGGTTTTTGGGGAATAGTGTTACAATAAAAAATAATGTATATAAAACATCTAAGTGCAGTGCTGGACAGACACTACCTTCCAATAAATAACAGCCTAACTAGGCATTGTGGGGAACAGAATCTTTACAGTGACTTCACACAGAAAAATTAATAATTAATATTAACTGCAGTTAATAAAAGGCTGATTAAGATTATGGCAGTGGGAATGGCAGGTGGGCACGGGGGTATGATACAAGGAATACTATATAGACTATACATGGAGACTCTTGAAGATAGGCTGTGTAAGGTGAAAATAAAAAGATGAATCGTTTCACTTACGATTAAAGAAACAAAAGAAAAGGTCATACTAAACAAACCAGAAACAAACCCTATTATAAAATTGAGAATACCGGGGGTGGGGTGGTGGTGGAGGGGGCTGGACAGTGAAGAACAAAGGTGGTGGGAGAGAACTCAGTGCACTATGATGGAGGACTATGGGGGCATGGGTGGTGGGTGTGGTGAGTTGACAGACAGCTGAAGAAGTGTGAGCCTAGACTTCCGCCTCATACACAGTGCTGTAAAGCAATATTACCGCAAAACCAAATACATACCAGTTCAGAAAGGAAGTAAAATATAAAATAATTGCTTCAAAAGAAAAAGTTGTTGTGAAATTGTTTTAATAAATCTTTTCTGATATTCCAAGGGAAGATAAATATGTAACCTCAAATCATTATTTTAATCCATTTTCATTTATCTCTTACGACACTATGTTCTTAGAGTTATGTGATATTTACAGTTTCTCCTTATAAACCTTTGACATGCTCTTCTCTTATTCCTTGTGACTTTTTCTTTTCAGAGTTCTATACTTGACTCTATTATTTTTATTTACCACTTTTCTTAAGTGGAGTTTTGAGGTGAAGTATTGCTCTGTTAAAGTAATGGAGAGGCTATCTGGAAGCTACTTGTCATTTGCTTTAGAGCGTTACTGTTTTTCTATTTTTTTCTTTAATCTGGAAAGTGACTCAATAACCATAATGTCTGCAACCTCCAGGTCCATAGAACTAGTTTACCCTAGTAATTCATATTATTCAACCAAATGCACTATATTTTATAGATCCTGTGAATGGGTCTTTTATCTCAGATACATTACTGAGGAAGGGAAAAGTGTCCACAATTTTGGTCCTCCTCAAGTGTGGAGTACACTAAAGGAGAAGTCGTGTGTGTTTGTGTGTGTGTGTGTGTGTGTGTGTGTGTGTGTATGCATGTGTGCACACATAGGTATGTGGTGAGCATACTGCCAAAGTTCTGTTCTCAGTGGGAAGGTTACAGTGTATTCTGCCCAAATAAGATCAGTCTCCTACTTTATAGTAATATTTTTTGTTTACTAATAGTACTCTAATTGTTATATATCCTTAAGTAGTGAGTATTACAGTTGGAAAGCTGACCTGGAAGTTGCACCATTGCAAAATCAAGCTTGTTAGACCTCTGTCTTTTATGTGAATATTACATTTTCATTTCCTCATTTGCATTTCTTTGGCACAAGTCTAAGCATGGCAAATGGTATTCCCGTTTAATCCCAATTCTCAATGTTTCACAATAACTGATGAAAGTACTATATCCAAAAGGATTCTGAGGTTTAAGATGTACTTTTAAGGAAAAAATGCTATAATTGATTAGAAATATCAATCATGAATAACAAAAATTGAAGGAGAAATGAGTGCTGTATCAAATATAAATTTTCACCAAGTGAATTCCCTGAAATTTGGAAATGTATTATCACACATTTATGCAGCAATATGCTCAGTTCCTTTAATTGAAAATTATTCATATAAATTTATTTTAAAATACTTACTGAATAGTCTCAATGTTTGACTTATTTAATTTCCTAAAATGTTTTATAAAACAAACTGTATTAGAAAACTTAACATTCTGGTGCCATTTCCAGCATAATTTACTGCTAAAAACCAAGATTTTTTTCAACATTAGAGCAAAAAAAGCAGTTGTGACATTTTCCATCAAATTTTATACATGATTTATTCAATTCAGTTTGGTTGAAGAACTTCTAATAGAGAGCTGGTAAGATGTCAGGAAAAGAATCTATGCATAGGAAAAAGATAGACAATGATAAATGAAGACATGCTTTTATCTTTTAATAACCTATACTAACTTTCAATTATATTTCATGAAGGATGGAAATAATACAGGTAATAAGAGCCTGATCATTCTAAGCATATTTTATTTGGTTTTCAAATACAGTCAAAATGATAAGACACTGATATATTCATCATGATTTTCACCTTCATCTTATTGATATGACACTATATTAATCAAATAATAGAAAAATATCTGGAGTTACCATGAATCACTGAATTAAATAATCTATGCTAGAAAAGAGAGCTTCCTATAATGTCATATTGATTTGATAAAAATGTCCAAATATATTTGGGCCCGATATACCAAGTACACAGAGAGGAATGTGGTTCATTTTACTATTAGATCTCAGAAATGTTAGAGAGACAACTGCAAATGTATGAAGCTTCTCTAATTTTTTTCTATCACTCCCTAATCTAGCTCATTTTCATTTTTTGAATTGTATTTATTTTTGCATAGAAATGGGGTGTAGGCCAGAGGTGAGGGGGTGAGAGGATTCACCAGAGACAGAGCAGGGAACAGAACAGCAGATCTACTGAAATATACCGCTGAGGGGAGCAGCAGGTGAGATAGGAGAGGTCTGCTGCGCCATGTGTGATAGCGCTGAGACTTACCCCCTAGGCTTCCAGGGAGGCCCTAATCCAGATCTTTTTGACCTGAATATTTATAAGCAATGTCAATCTAAAATTTATTTGTGATTTTGCCTCAATATCTGCTCCATGATGTAAATTAGTCTTGTTTACTGGGTCAAACCCCAAGGTTCTAGGAATGTGTTACTTATCTATGTGCGTGTAATTGTGTATGTGTGCAATCACATGTGTGCTTGCGTGTGTGTTTCTAAGGCTGTCAATTTTTTTTAATTGTTATTTTTATTTATGTCTTTTACATTTCTGTATATTCCCCGAAGGTTTCCCACCACCAATTCAAATACAGTCAAAATGATAAGACACCACAGTCCCCTGTGCTCCCCTTTCCCCCTTTCTGAGCCCCAATCCTCCCCCACCTCTCGCTGATTGTCGCTCTTGCATTTGGTTCCCCTGTATTCCTGTTATAAGTGAGACCATTCAATATTTTTCTGTTTCCATTTGGGTTATTTCACTGAGCATGATCCCTTCTAATTCCATCCATGTTGCTGCAAATTGCATGTGTTTATCTTTTTTGAAATGCTGAATAGTATTCCATTGTGTATACATATCCCATTTTCTTGATCCAGTCATCTATTTTTGGGCCTCTGAGGCTGTCAGTTTTTACCTGCATCTATCCAGGACATTTCAAATGAGATTAGTCATTATTAGTACTGGTTAAAACTTATGTCAGTATTTTTTTCAATTGACCACTTTTAGTAACATAGGATAATTTCATAAATGTCATTAAAAATATGCTTACTCTGAAAGCCAGAGTGTTTATTCACTAGCCAGGACCATTCTTTATTGATTTAAAGTACTTAGGAAATAGAGGACTAGTTGAGTATATGAGTCATATCAGAAAATACCATACTAACTTTTTAATTTAGTAGAAAAGTGTTGTAACTAAATTTTAAAACAAGAAATTAGTAAAAAATATTTCTTTATGAAAGTATGGAAGAATCAGACTGAGGAAAATTAGACTTTAATCAGTTTAATGTTGTCATCTAGTAAAGTAATGACCTTGAGAAAATGCATAAGAAAACAATAGAAAAGCATTATTTGAAAATAAAGAAAAGGATGACAAGTGCTTTCAATCTCCCTATATAATATAACAAGAATTAATGGAGTATTTTTTTTGCTTCTACAGAAGCATAATTTGAAGATATATACATTGTTTTAAGCAGAATGTGTTTAATTAGACCACAAGAGTCACCTAAAATATCAGAAGCAAAGACATTACAGTGTATTTGCAATGAAAAATTGTAGTTTATGATAATAACACAATTGTAAACTCTTTTGCACTTAAAAGATTTTTAGGCTGTAATATTCACCTTATTTAAGTCCATCAGTAATGTTTTAAAGTCGCTGTGAAATTTTTCAAGTATTCACAAAAGTAGGAAGTATATTTTAATGAACTTTCAAATAACTGTCATCAAGATTCTAGAATTAGACATATATTTTATTCTTATTTAGTCTTCAATTTCACCCTTTTATTTTTAGTTAAAATATACAATTTCAACATAAGCACAAACTATACATTAATTTAAATTATACCCATATGGATAGCTGTTATAAGACATTACAGAGCACTTTGTGTCAGTATTCTCCATAGATTGTAATATTTGATGAATATGTAATTTGTGGCCCAATAAAATAAACTGACATTTTTTCAGTAATTCGAATCAGCCTTTAAATGTCTATTTAATTTTGATAAATATTCTCTTACCTTATGGTTAAATGACTAACCCATAATGATTCAACAATGACAGGCAATATTCTTAAACTAATTCACTTGAAAGAGAATAGTTTTCACTATCTTGCAGTTAACTCTGTTCAAAAACAAAAAAAAAAAAACTTGAAATGAATTGACCATTCTCTAGAAAGGATATATTTTTATATATATCACATCCAGATGAGTTACTTTATGTGTATGTGTACACACACACACACACACACACACACACACATACATGTGTGTATATATATATATATATATGTCTGTCTGTCTGTCTGCTGATAATCTTTGCATGTTAGTAGAAGTAAACTTATTGATAAATCATTAATTAGTGCATTTTGCCATATTAGAAATAATGTCAAGAGATAGAATGCCCATTTTCCATACCCTTGCCAATATCAGAGATGAATCTCTTTTAATTAAACTCTCTAAAGTATTTAAACTCTCTGTAGTTAAACTCTCTAAAGTATTTCTGCAGTCTGCATAGCTATTTGCTCTATCTTCAAAGTACACACAATTCTTTATTTTGCAGTATCCTTTAGCCATTTTGAAATAAGCATAATAACTTGAATCCTTATGCTTCCTATCAGGCACAGACCCATAGCATTCCATAGATATTAATTAATCGAATTGCATGAAACAAATGGTGATTTACATTTCCTGACTCAAGAACGCAGCTACTATCTTTATACACTAAAGATTTCTAGAAAATCTATATCTTTAGCTATATTAGTTTGATGTTATTGAGTTCCAACTGTCTTACCAAGGTAAAAGAACAGAATTTGTGGTTTTGATTCCTAAATTTGCATGAATGGTGTCGGGAGCTCAGATTTCCAAATAGAGTGCTATTTGTTTTAGGAGATATTTACTTTTCAATACTACTGCTAGATTTGAGTGAGTTACTTTATGTTTTATATAGTTTTCTTACTATGAAGAATGTCATTTTGAAGTTAATAAAAGTCTTCCTTATGACTTTATACCATAAAACTAACAAGGAAGGGTCCTCCCGGGTGGCACAGGGGTTTAAGTGCAGCGCTGTGGAACTATGGGCAGCTGCAGGGCAAGTTTGGGGCAAGTTTGATACCCAGCTGGGGAGATTCCCACATGGCATAGCAGACCTCTCCTGCCTTGCCCGCTGCTCCCCTCAGGAGTGTATTTTGGTTAATCTGCCTGTTCTGTTCCCCAATCTGTCTCTGGTGAACTCTCACCACACCACACCACACCTCTGGCCTGCACGCCAACTTATATGCAAATTAAAATAAATCTTAAAAAGAACGACCTAACAAGGCATATTTTGCCAACTATTAATTATCTTATTTGATCATTTTTCAAAAATCACACTTTATTGTGTTACCCTCTACTCACTAAAATAATGACAGCATAAGATAATTGTTGTGGGGAAGCATTGGGGTATAGGCCAGAGGCACAAGGGTGAAAGAATTACCAGAGACAGAATGGAGAAGAGACAAAGTGGGTTTCTTGACATACACCACTAAGAGAAACAGTGGACAAAACAGTAAGGACTGTTGTTTATTTGATTATTTTTATGTTACACTTGAACAGTAACTCGCCTCTTGTCTTAACCATCCATGCAATGTCAGCACAGAAATTTTAGCAGAGATTTCTTCTCTATGTTCCAATAGACATAAGAAGGGATTTGCTTTAATATACGGTGGTGATGATGTAAAAGTCCTAACTTAGTTCCATTTGTAGAATAACTTTTTCGTTTGCTTGCTTAGGTGATTGTAGGTTAATTTCCCCTCAGCTGTGATTTAGAGAAAGAGTAATACTTTTTAAAGTCGTAACTATTTTAAAGTGAGAAATTACACTGGTCAACAAATTTTTACAAAAGTCATGTTACTGAAATAAAATTAGTCATTTCCTATCAATTTGTTTGTGCTCAACACGAATATGCCAGTCAAATTCTAATTTTGGCTCTAGGTTGTTTTTTTTTTTTGTAATCTACAATAAATGGATGTTTACATCATGAAATGCATGCCAATAGTAATAGGCCTACGGTTAATACCTGTAAAAAATAAAGTCATAGACTATTTCTTAGATTTCTTCTCTTGTCTCTTGTACAGCTGTTCAGGGATAGAATAGATGGAAGACAGTTTCCATTGTGCAAAAGCACAGCCTTAAGACTCAATTTTGAAGAGTCTAGAAATAGTCTCCATTCTTGTGGGTCATGAGTGATTTCTAAGGCATTCATGAGACCCTCAATATCTGAATAGAATACCAGGGTATTTTCCTTTCTGAAGAAAGGCTCCAACTGCTGGCGGTGCTTTCAATATCAAGTAATTGTGACATGTTCTTCTAGAAGATCCCATTATTGGAGTCTTGATCCTCGCAATTCTGCCTTGTTCTTGGATAAGTCCAAATAATGAACCAGGTCATTTAATTCTTCCTGTGTTAGTCTTTGTGGGGCTGATGATGCACCACTGTGAAAATCTGGATCACTGCATGCTATTAGAACAGGAGAAGGACAGGTCGGCTCACCCTTGTCTTCATCAGATGAATCAAGAGAATATTCTGCTGGAGGTTCTGGAATAGGAAGTCCCTCACCATGTGGAACTGGTCTCGATACAGATGGAATGTTTGAGTAGACTATTCTCGACTTCTTTTGCTTCATTATTCTGCTGGAAAGAGGAGGAACCAAACAGAAGTAACAGTCTTTTATGTGGTTGCTTGGCTCTCTCCACATCATAGAGACTGCAGACATCATTGATGGTCTTTTGCCATTTAACCACTGTGAAAGCTGTATTGTACATGTAGCACAGCATATATGCAGAGCCCAGGACTTGTCTTGGTCACCAACCTGGCTTCCAAAGTAAAGATAGTAAGCCTTTTTCACTTGAGAAGTGATACTTTTCTTCTGGTTGGCAAATGTCACTTCCCCACAAATAGAGCAGAAATTGTCCACACTATGAACACACTTTCAAGGCATGACTGTTCTGGATTGTGCCTAAATGAATAAAATAATAACAGTTCTATGGAACAGTAGCTTAAACTGTCTCGCACAAAGTGTGAAATATTTTCATTGCCCAACCTTTCCAACAGGGCTTTCTATATATAATGCACTGCTGATGTCAGCTTACTTCAGCAGCCGCCCGGCAGTAGTTTTGCATTACATCAGAAAATGAGGCAATCAACTCTGGATGATGTGTGCATGATGGTGTTATGCAGTGCGATGCAATATTACATCATTCTAGGCTGACTTAGGATGTTGTTGCAGTCCTACGGGATAAATTTACATGGTAAAACATAAAATGAATTATATGAAATATCTTCAAAATAAGAGCTAATAAAAAATTTTCATGGTTATATTTATGTTCAGCACGCCAAGATACTACAGGTTAGGGCCTTTTTTTAAGTAAGTAACAATCTCACTCTTGACCAGTGTTATATATCATCTCCCAATGAGGGATGGCTATGTGGTGGGAACTGCCTATAATTTAACCTTTTACATTTTCCTTTCAATAAATCAAATTTTGCATGAGAGTCAATCTTAGGTAAAATTTAGTGAACAATATAGTATTTTTCTAAATTCTTACTGCCTCATTTATCTTCACAGCAACCCTATAAAGTAGGATGTATTTATAAGTAAGGAATCTAGAAGACACGTGCCCACGTGCCCAAGATCACATTATAGATAGATAGATAGATAGATAGATAGATAGATAGATAGAAAGACTGACAGATAAACAGATGAAATTTTAAAAAAGTTAATAATTTTGTTTTTATCTCTTTGGTTTTACTTTCCTATCATTACAAGGCATCTGGAAACTCTAGTCTTACCTATTATATCTCAATTGCGCTTTGCTAGCCAATAAAAACCCAAGCATCCTTGTCCTCATTAGATTACAAAAAAATCTTCCTAAGTGTAGGACCTACCTCACTAAGAATCATTACCTATGGAAAATAATTCAATATATGTCAAAACTTTTATTTGTGTCATCTCACCTTCCATATATTTTTAGGATTCAAGTGATAGATTGGAAAGTGAAACCAAAATAATAACTGATTCCCATTAGTCAGTCAGGGAGCTCCCTCCTTAACTCTCCCAGGCAGAGATACTTGCCCCTTCCTTGGAGACCACACTGAGGTGTTGACACTGCTTTCACAGAAATTCGCAACCTAGCAACTATCACCTATTTGTATTTATGTCTCCTCTATTAGAACAGAAGCAATTTATTGGATTTCCACCTTTTTTTTTCCTCTAAGAGCTGGACAATATTTTGGAATAATCTCAGCCTCATTTTAAAGCTATCTCTATTGTGGTTTAATTTACATGGCAAATAATATATACCACATTGTATACTTGGATAAGTTTGGCATGTGCACACATATAGAAAACTATCACTGCAACCAAATAGTGAATAAATCCATCCGAACAAAGTTTGCTCAGTTCCCCCTGTGTCACTTCACACTCCACTCATTTCAAGGCAACCACCAATCTACTTTTTGTCACTGGGTATGGGTTTGCATTTTCTAGACATATAGACAAGAGGAACTTTACTATAAATTCTCTTTTGATATGGATTATTTCATAGTTATAATATGATAGCATAATTATTTTTATATTCATGCCTATTCCCTTATATATCATTAACTCATTCTTTTTGAATAAATTGCATTAGTCTATTGAAATAATGTTATTCTTCTCCATTTCCTACTTAATACATATCTAGATGGTTTACCTTTTGGCTGGTGACCATATATACTGCAGCCTTGCTAAGTTGTAAGTTTCAATGCTGTTATGCTTTGGAAATAATCTATTAAACTTTGTTACTTTCAATATTTTTGTGTTATTTCTTTTATTTTGTATTAAATATATATTATAAAATATTATTTAGATTATATACATGAAAGTTTAATGTATTGGAAATAGCTCACGCCCCTCTGTAAATGTGGAAATAGGTAAATAAAAACAACATATTATCTTCCTTCTTTAAATCTTTCTGTGAATAACAGCAATGCTGTTCTTTTTTAACACCATATTAAGATGTGATTAATCTTCAAATATTGTGATAATTTGAATATAAAACATTTGTTAGGTTATAATTAGTAGACCAGAAACCCATTAGGGCAAAGTGTACTATTTTTTCATATTTTGAATTCAAAAGTGCTCCATCTATATTAAGCATATAACATATTGTTAAATAAATAAGCTTATAAGTAGCAAAATATCATTGTGTATGTGAGCTGAAGGAGTGGATTTGCATTACTATGAGGACTGTAGAAGTATTATTAGCAATATTCAGAGAGCTGTTCATGTTTTTCCTACAACACAGAACAATAAATTCTCATCTATCACTTATTGGTTGTGAAATGTATTTGATATTGTGATGTTGGAGGGATCTTGTGTCCTTCAGTGTGTTGTGTTTTTTCTTTTCATTTAAATTGAAATGACTAATTTCTTAAATTAAGAATTAAATTAGTATTATTTTAAGATTTATTTTTATTTATTTATGCATACAAGAACTGGGGTGTAGGCCAGTGGTGTGGGAGTGGGGGGGGGTGTGAAAGGATTCACCAGAGACAGAGTCGGGAGCAGAACAGGTGGATCTACTGAAATACACTGCTGAGGGGAGCAGCAGGCAACACAGATTAGCTCCCAGGCCAGGGATCTAACTTATGCTGCAGTGGCTGGTGATAGCTTAATAGTACTGAGACTTTAACCCCTGCATCACCGAGGAGGCCCAAGAATTAAATTAGTATTATATATGTCTTTAGTTTTTATAGAACAATATTGGAAGTTAGAGACTATTATGATATAAAACAATGAGAACGGGGGCCTCCTTGTTGGCACCTGGGGTTAATAAGTCTCCGCACTGTGAAGCTATCTGTAGCCTCTGCAGTACAAGTTTTATCCCCAGCTAAGGAGCTGACACACATGGCTCAGCAGACCTCTCCTGTCTTGCTGCTGCTCCCCTCAACAGTGTATTTCAGTAGGTCCACCTGTTCTGCTCCCCACTCTGTCTCTGGTGAATCCTCTCACATCCCCCCCCCCACACCTCTGGCCTGCACCCCAGCTCTTGTATGCAAAAATAAATAAATCTTTAAAAAACTGAGAATGGAAACACTTTCTAGGCTTAGTATTGCTTTCTTTATAATTTCTTATCTGAGATGTTTTGCTTTAATCAAAGGATGAATGTAGATAGCTGTCTGACATATTGAGAGCAATATATTTCAAGTTTGAGGACTTTTGGCACCTCCTCTCACAATGTATAATAAAATTCCTTGTTTTTGCAAAGCCAGGTCAGCCTGTGGCTGAATGGGAGTAATTAATCAACCTCTTAATATCTTTAATTTTATCTAATTTATTTCATCCATTTTGTAACATCTAACAGTCCTTTTGCATTAACAAATGATAATTGGTAGTTGAGTTGTAGAAATGAGATAAAGATATTTGTCTCCTTCATTTCTGTACCCAACATGTTTTTAATAGAAACTAACTCAATCTTTTCTTGGTTTAAAATGGGTTCTGGGTCTTTCTTCCAAGCATGTAAGTGTTGGCAAGACTGATTCTGATGATAGTATTATAAGGATATTGAATTGAAAATCACAGTTAGAGTATTAAATTTATCTTCCTTCCCTATAACAGGTAATATTTCCAAAATATATTAAAATTAGATAATTGGATTTGATGAAGGATAGTTTTATTTGTAATTTAATGGCAGAAACAAATGCATTTTCATTGAAAACTGACTTTAATTATCTTAAGTATCCTATAATTTAGAATTTAAATGTCATAGAGAAATGCAATAAAGAAAACTGTGAATGCCATTTACAGATCATATTATGAATAGTCTTTTCCCTAGAATTATGTTGTTTAACTTCCTTCTAAAACTGTTAACTCTTAAGGTTGCTTATTTTTTAAATGTTCATCAGAAAGTTCCTTGTTATTTTATCTATTTGCCTATGAGTAAAGTTTTTGCTCTCTAAAATCATAATTTTTTTATTCTAGATGAATTTTGACATACTGACATCTTGATATCCCATTAGGATTTGAATAAACTGTAATTTTTTATATTACATATTTTGATACAATTATGAATTTGTATTTATTATCCATCAGATGAAAATCATTATCAAAATACATTGTCTGGGGAAGATTAACATCTGATTAACTTATTCGATAATGGGCAGAAAATTTGCAATGTTTAATTAGTAACCTCTTCATCTGAATACAATATTTTTATGAAAGCATCCCAAAAAACCCTCAAATCTGGTTTTATTCAGTGATCTTAGGAAAAAAATGTCTTTCCTAGTCATTGTGACACTCAGTTTAGGATGGTACTTTTGATTGCTATTCAATTAACAAGTCTTGAGTCTCTTTCATGCATCAGCTGTTTCTTGTGTGAGGGAGATAAGGAGAACAATAAATGGATAATGGTCTATATTTTCACACATATGTGATTATAAAATATATAATAAATCTTTAATTTTTTACACTGTTGTTTTATAGTGATATCATATTCTTGAAATATGATTCAAATAGTAGTGTGTTTCTAGTTTATCTAGCCTCAATACAGGTTTTATTTCTACAAAGTAACTTCTTTTCATGTCTG
This sequence comes from Scalopus aquaticus, assembly GCA_004024925.1. NCBI lineage: Eukaryota > Metazoa > Chordata > Mammalia > Eulipotyphla > Talpidae > Scalopus > Scalopus aquaticus. The sequence continues at coordinate 73,991 of PVIJ01008207.1, forward strand.
CCAAGGACAGCTAGACACATTCAAATTAACTCTGGATTAGCTAGTAGAGTGTAAAACAGGATCTATTAGAGGCCACATCAAAACAAAATGTCATAGTAATAACCGCAATAGATATGTCTTTAATTGTTTATTAAGATTAGAAAGTTCAGCATTTACATCTTTTAAGATGTAAATCTTTTACAACTGGTCCAAGTGATTACAATTGTTGCTTCTCCCACAGGCTCCACCTTAATCCTTCACAATGTGTCTATCAATATTAAAGTCATGAAACATTATTGATTTGACAGTGAGAGGTATCCTCATTAACTGGGTTTTATTGAACATGAATTAATTATAGTAATCATCTTTTCAGGTTTCAAAAACAAATATTTAATTCCTAAGCAATAGTAATTTAGCACTCAGTAATTCACTTAGCTAATTTTCTATGATACAATGTTTAAGGAGTTGGAAATCTCTTTTGCCAAAATTTATGGCTTTACATTAATATGTATTAATTTAAATGTCTTCCTAGATGGGAATTTAGAATTTCAGTGGTCTGAAACACTGCTAGCCTTGTTATACATTTTATAAATTGATTTACCCACTTTTACACATAGTCAAAGAGAGAGAGAGAGAGAAAGAAGAAAAGCTTCCTTATCTTTTTTCTTCTTCTATGAGAGTTCAAGTTTCTGAAAAAAGAACCATTCAGCTATTAGATAGGTCAATCTCCACATCAAACAGTTTACTTTCCCCTAAAGAGATCTGTAACTCCCATCACAAGGAGGTCTTAAATGGAGAAAAACTCTCCTGGAATAATTAAAGAATAACATCTGAGGAAAGAAGTCAAGGTATTTAATAGTATTAATGGCTCCTTTCTGTGCTGAAATATGTGAGAGGACCCTCTTATGACTTGAACCATGTCCTCCCAAAGATAGTTGTGTTAACCCTTAGTACTTCAGAATGTGACATTAGAGGTCAGATCATTAAGATGTAATTAGATGATGTGAAGTCACACTGCAGTAGGATGGACCTTTAATCTTTTACAACTGATATATGAAGAAGGAAAATGATGTGAAAACAGATATACCAGCAGAACACCAGCTGAACACAGAGGCAGAAATTGGAGAGACACATCTATAGTCTAAAGCACACCTGCAACAACCAGAAGTGGGAAGAAGCATAATAGGATCTTTCCCTATTGGCCTGGAAGGGGTGTAATCCTGGTAACAACTTGGATTTGGCCTTTTGGTCTCTAGACTTCTGGGACAATAAGTTTCTGTTGTTTTCAGAACACCCAGTTTGCATTTTTTTTTACATCAAACTCTAAGAAACTACTACAGACCCTGAGTCAATTCTGTAATACTTTGGAGAGATACTTTGTGCACATTTGGTGTTAGAGTAATTAGAACCTTTATCTTTTATCCTTGGGTTGGTTTGTTTTAGGCATTCTATGCTGTGACATCTTCCTATCATGAGTTAACTCAGTATAACACAAGACTGACTGACCATGACTTCTGAATTTCCAGCTATTTATATCCTTGCATACACCAAGCGTTTTCACTGTCAACATGCTGAATGGTCATCCTTTTTCTTCTTTTTTATATATTTCTCGGCATCCCAGTCATGCAACTTTATCACACTACCTTTATCGACAGACTCAGAAACTTCACATTCCTTTTCCAACAGGACAGAATGATTTACTTCAAGGGTTAAAAATGGGTTTTTTGCATCATTTACCAGAAAATAAACTGAATTAAAATTTATTCATTCCTTATATCCCAAATTGTACATGACCTTAGCATACAAGAAACTCAGCTGAGTTCAAAATGGTGATTTATTAGTCCTGCTTTAGTCACCTAGAAAATAGAATGAAATCATGTAATCTTTGGTAATGTCCATTTTAAATTCTCATAAACAATCTGTACTGTATCCTATTTGATTAGTGTCCTCATGGATGCATTGTTGTATCCTATTGGCCAAGATTTTGTTGAATATTTTTGCATCAGTATTCATTAGGGAGATTGGTCTGTAGTTTTCTTTTTTTGTATTGTCTTTGTCTGGTTTTGGTATTAGAGTAATATTTGCTTCATAGAATGTGTTTGGTAGTACTCCTTCCTTCTCGATTTTTTGAAAGAGTTTGTGTAAT